>JAMQGT020001459.1:0-235195 GCA_024447675.2 Pterophyllum scalare | reverse complement strand
CCCATCATTTGGGGTGGGTTATATAGCTATTTCCAAACAATGTAAAGTCCATCATTCGACAGTGACAAAGATTATTCGCAAGTGGAAAACTCAGAAAATGCTCATAGAAACTATATAAAACCCAAGAGCTACACCTCAGACTCTACAGACCCCAGTTAGCATATTAAATGTTAAAGAAAGAGACTGAACAAGTGTGGCTTGTTTGGAAGGATTGGCAGGAGAAAAACTCTCCTTTCTAAAAAGAACATGGCAGCGTGGCTTAGGTTTGTAAACTGGATCACAAGACTTCTGTGCTTTGGTGAGACAAGGCCAAAGTGGAGAACTTTGGATATAATGCACAGCATGTTTGGAGAAAACCAGATGCAGCATAGAAAGAAATACAGGAAAGCCACGGCAACCTAAACAACACGCCTGATATGAAACCCATTGAGCCTGACTTCACAGCACTCCTGAGCTAAATGTGCTCAATCAGCAAAATGTCTTGCATTACATTTTTGAGGTCAGATGTTTGCACCTACGACAATAGAAAACTTAACTGTAATGCTTGCAATATCTAACAATGCAAACTGTATTCTGGACTGTGCAAAGCTCTTGAGGCACCCTTCATTTCTTTATGTTTTGCCTGGAAAATCAGACATAGGTGCAATCATTTAACAAAACAGGTGAAACATATATGGAAATATAATACACAAGGAAAAAAGAGAGTTTTTTATGATTTTAAACAGCTTGAAATTCAATATTTGATATGACCAGCATTATTCTTCAACAGAGCCTGAAGTCTTAGGCAGCTTTACTGTAATTTCTTTAAGTAGTCTTCAGGAATGGTTCTCCAGGCTTCTTGAAGGACATCCAGAGCTCTTCTTTGGATGTTGGCTGCCTTTTTTTCCGTTCTCCGATGATGATCCCACACTGCTTCCATAATGTTGAGCTCCGAGCTCCGAGATCATTGTCATGCTGAAAATTGAAGCTGCCAGTCAAACACTTTCCAGATGGTACTGCATGGTGGATCAAAATTTTCATCCATAATTCCATCAAAAATGACAAGATCCCAACACCACTGGCTGAAATACTGCCCCAAACCATGACAGGGCCTCCACTGTGTTTTACTGATGGCTGTAGACGCTGCAGTCGAACACTGGTTCTTCCCTTAATAGATGCCTTTTTTCTGCTACACTCATTCATAGGTCAGTGTTTAGTGGCTTTACAAACATGCAACATTTGTGTGAAAATGGTGAGGTACGAGGACTGGACTGAAAATGAGTGAAAAAGCAGCCAATGCCCAAAGAAAATCTTGGAAAGACTTCCAGAGAGCTTTTGCTCAAAAGCACTTTTAAAAAAATTGACAAGAAAGTCTGACTCCTTGAAAGTAAAATATAAGAAGAGAGGGGTGACTCGAGACTCTCACACAGTCCTGGAATGATCATCTTTATCATTAGACAGCCTTCAGAAAGGACTAAGGCATGTTCCCTTCATCAGCTCTCAGAAAGCACCTGGATTAAAGGTAACTCAGAGTCAGACTGAGCAGGATTGAGGGCTTTCACTTCTGGCACATGACATTTTTCTGACAGGTGAAGAAATACAGTTATCAAAGACGTTCAGTCGAGAGAATGAATAAAGAAGAGGACTGCAGTCATTTTTATGGGGGAATTTGTTCTGATGGTGCTACAAGTAGCCCAATATTCACTTATTTGAAAAACCTGTATTTTACTGTTTTCTATTTCTAGTAGAGCTACACTGATCAGTTTCATGGCTCAAGGCCACCAATGGAATATTGGTTGGCAGCTTTTTGGAACGTACTGTAGCAGAGTTGTGTGTGTGTGTGTGTGTGTGTGTGTGTGTGTGTGTGCAGGATCACCACAGATGAAATCTTGTTTGCCCACAAAGCCAAGTGTAGTGAGTATCATCCAGATTACAACTGCTTGAACAGGCCTTCATTCCTCACACAAATTGATGCTTTCTTTGCTGGTCACCTGCTGCATTACATCACTGAGACAACGCCTGTCATTTCTCCTCCACACATCTCGTCCAGGAGCCTCTGTGAGTAAAGAAGACGAGAAAAATTCAGAGCAGCAAAAATGAAAAAAACAAAAAAAAAAAACTGCTTGATGATGACACATCAAAAGGAGACACAACACATTTACAGGCTTATGTATTTTGCAGCGTTATGCAGACTCTCTCACACTGTGCATGGAATTGGAAAAACAAAAGCTGTATTAATTTCACTTACAGTGAATAAAATTATAGTTCGGGGGCAGCCATGCATGACAGTAGTTGTCAGAATCGCATTGATTTAAAACGACCTCATCCATAGAACTTTTAGCTTTTTAGCTTAAAGGTTCCTGTTTGCAGTGTAATGTGCCACTAATGTGAAGGTGACTTTTACCAGGTAAAATGAGTAAAACAGCAACATCCTGTCAGAGGATGGAAGTCGATCACCATCTCTCTGGTCCCATCCACATTCAGAAGCAGATGATTCCTTCCAGACCACTCCACAAATCTACTAGTCATCTACTAGTGCTCCACAGCCGTCCTCCTGCCCATCAATAATACATTCCACCATTGCAGAATTCAAATATTTCTGCAGGTGGCATGACCCTGAGTTGTACTTAAAGTCTGAGGTGTACAAGGTGAACAGGAATGGCGAAAGCACAGTCCCCTGTGGAGCTCCTATAACACACATCACCAAATCAGACAGTTTGTATGCACAGCTCTCAGGCCACATAAAGAGAAGGATTATGGTTCTACAGAGATCTTTTTTTTTTTTGCATGCCGTCTTTCAACAAGTGAACAACAGCTAGCCCACGGGCGATATGTTAGAAAAAAGTTTCAAAACTTTGCTTGAAAAAGATAAAGAAACTACCAGAGTGGAGTTCAACGCAAAGAGTAGAGAGCAGAAAAAAAAAACCCTGTCAAAGTTTTGTTTTGAACAAAAAGGACGGCTTGAGAACCGCAGAGCAACAGGCAGTTTTAAACACTCTACTACAAAGAAAGCCTCCGTATATTACCACTTCTGTCTCATCTGTGTCGAAGGGTAAGCCAAAGAACCAACAACAATACAACATTTTGTTCCCCAAGCTGCAGCAGAGAGCTGCAGCGTCGATGTAGATTTGCACAGCTTAGAGTAGCACCAATGCAGCACCATGCTGGGCCCATCACTTTGTTCTTCTCAAAGACCAAAAGATCAGATGTTTCTGGGTGAGGTTCTGCAGGGCCACTGTGTTTCTACATATTTTTAATGTAACAAATCATTTATTACTAATAATATGTTTGAAATGCTTATTGCAGAGAATAATCTGCACAGGAAGTAACAGTGAATCTTAAACTATGAGCATCTTAACAGATCTGAATGAGTTATGACGTGAAAAAAGGAGCATGTTATTATTTAAGAGAGCTGCTTCAGATGAATTATGTTAATTGCCCTCCATGGACTCTGCATCCTTGTCCCTGCTGCAGTTCTTGCTGCTGACCGTGAGGCTTACCCCACAGTGTGAAAATCTGTGGATTTTTGAAATGATGTATGAGCGCAAAGTGTACCAAGCATCATTATAGAAACCGGCGTTCAGCCGTTTTCCATTCCCACATTTGCATTCTTATCTGTAACTTTGTATCAAAATGTGTCTTTTCATGTGGCGCTTGCACAGACGCATCAATAATACACACTCTCTGCTTTGATTTCTGCATGCTTCCAACATTGCAGAGGAATCAAACCGAACTGATGCAACCTTGTCTGAAAATCTAGTTAGTGGTCCTGCACAACAAAATAAGAGTCAAAATGGTTGCTTAGCAACAGATATATCACTCTGGCCTTCCTCCAGCAGCAGATGCTGTTGGAGGATGTTTTTCAAGCCATCATAGGAAATCACAAGTTGAAATGACTCAGGTTGGCTCTTGTCAGTCAGTAGAGATATGAACAATTTGAATCGTGTGAGAAATTTTGCGTTGTGATTTGGGAGGTCAGAGGTGGCAACAGCACGGAACTAAATGGGATATCCGTTTCTCTTTAGACTTTTAAATAGCAAGAGGGCTTTCACTTTCAAAGCAGGGTGGCTGCTTCCACAACTGTCCTTTATTTGCTACCAAAAATCAATTTCTATTTAGAGCTATGCATGAATTCCACCAGATCTGTTGTGCTCCGTCTCCTGCGGTTTCATCTTTTATTCAAACAAATTATCGCCCACCAGCGGTCAATACTTCTGCTGTCCATGTGATGGCGCCATTGCTTCATGTTTACACAGCTCCCGCACAAAGCACATATGAGAAAATAACCGTCCTTACATCAGCATGGTAATGATGGGAGTTTCTAAATACGGGCTTCAATATCTACCCTTACACTGTAGCATGAGCACTTAGGCTAGTTGATCCTTTGATGTCCCAGAAATAGGCTTGGAAGCAGGTACAATTAGGGCTTTAGAGAGGCAGCGAGAGAGTACCTTTCCCCCATCAAAGCATGCACGCTCCTCTTTGTAATGGAAACACCAGATGAGAGCTGCTCTGAAGGAGTCCGTCCACGAGTTTTCATGTTTGAAAGGCAAATCTAAAAATATGCCGCACAGCGTACACAATGCTGGAGTTTCACGGTAGTTGGTACGATAAATAAAATCTTTAAAAAAAAAAAGGAAAAGTGTGACATGATCAGCTGCAACAATAAACCTTTACCCACAATTCACAAACTGAAAGAAAAACTCAGAGAGAACATGACTCTGCTCTACAGTTAGACAGAAATCAGATGTAATGACATGAAGACCAAGTTGAAAACTGTATCAGTGTTCCTGCAGGGTTGAGTTTCTTTTCAGTGAATCACTGATGTGATGCTTTTAAATGTTTTGTCTGCATTTCCCTCCACGGGCAGCCAGGTTTCCATTTAACTACACGCAGTCCAATGTGGCATAAACAATCAGTGAGTAAGAAGTCTGCAGAGGCTCATGTGAATGACCACATCTTAATGAAGCCACATTTATGCATTTATGCCAGCTAAACAATGAATCAACATAACAGGAATCCTGTTACTGTCATCTTTGGTTGTTAGTGTACCGGACTAACACATTCCATCAGTTACTAGATGCCTAGATACATATGAGTCAATGCCTTTATTTCATCTGTGATGGATTACGCAGCTTTTCAGCATCCTTGCTGTCATACCCATAAAGTAATGACACAATGGCTTCCAGAAACAAAGGTGAGAATACAGGCAGGAATCCCAAACACAGCAGCAGTCCTTGGTTTTCATAAAAGCTGTGCTCCTAATATTTCTCTCACTTGATAAAGTAGCGTACTAAACATCCTTCAACCCTGAATTAGAAAAGCTGGTGACAAAACGAATGGATGGTTGTATTAAACATGCACATTTCCATGTTATGCAACTTCTTTTTACTTACATAAGCTTGCGAGCCATTTTATTAGATATACGTTGCTAGTACTGAATTGAGCCACCTTTTGTCTCCAGAACTGCCATAATTTTTTGTAGCATAGTTGCTGGAAACATTCCTCAGAGATTTTGGTCCATATTGACATCATAGCATCACGCAGTTGCTGCAGATTTGTCACACAACATACAATACCTGCTGGACTGGAATCTGGTGAATGTAGAAGCTCTTTGAGTGCAGTGACCTTACTGTCATGCTCAGCAAACAAGGTTGAGATAATTTGAGTTTTGTGACATGGTGCATTATTCTGCTGGAAGACAGGTACACTGTGGTCATAAAGGGATGCACATGGTCAGCAACAATACTCAGGCTGTGGGATTTAAATGATGCTCAGTTGATACTAAGGGACACAGTGTGCCACGGAAATATCTCCCACACACTATTACAACACCAGCACCAGCCTGAGCTGCTGATACAAATTACTATGGATTCATTCTGACCCTACCAGCCAAATGTTGCAGCAGAAATCGAGTCTCATCAGACGAGGCAACAATTTGGCAGTCTTCTATTGTCCAGTTTTGATGAGCCTGTGCACATCGCAGTCTCAGTTTCGTGTTCTTAGTGGCACCCGTTGTGGTCTTCTGCTGCTGTAGCCAATCCGCCTTAAGCTTTGATGTACGTTCAGAGATGCTCTTCTGCATGTCATGGTTGTAATGAGTGGTTATTTGAGTTACCGTTGCCTTCCTGTCAGCTTGAAGCAGTCTGGCCATTCTCCTCTGAGCTCTGGCATCAACAAGATATTTTCACACAGAGAACTGCTGCTCACTGGATATTTCTCTGTAAAACCCTATAGATGTTTTCTTGGAAAATCCAAGTATATCAGCAGTTTCTGAAGCACTGAGATCAGTCTGCCTGACACCAACAACCATGCCACATTCAAAGTCACTTAAGTCGTCTTTCTGCCCCATTCTGATGCTCGGCTTGAACTTCGGCAGGCCATCTTGTCCATATTTATGTGCCTAAATGCGTTGAGTTGCTGCCATATAACGGGCTAATTGGACATTTGCATTAATAAGCAGCCAGACATAGAAATTAGGTCAAACCAAATCAACTAAAAATAATAAAATTCTACATTCATAATAATGGTGATATTTTTTACAATATATAGTGAAATAATAAATCTGAAAGGGTTATTCTGTAGAGTTTGTTTATTATCCTTTAGAAGCTCCTTTTCTTTGTTTGTCTGTCAGCTGATAAATACAACCACAACAGAAAAGATATCACATTTACAGACATTACATACATTTAACAACAGGGTGTCCCATAACAACAAAAGCAGGAGCACCAAAAAAATAATCAAAGCACAAGTACACACAAGTGACTGCTTCTGGAGCAGACTGGTAAAAGGACAATGGCCAGTTTAAGCCTTTCCAGTCCAAGTAATCTTCCATGTATGTAGTTTTTTTTTATTTCATTTTTTAAAATTGTTCTGCCAACTCTTGGCAACAAGGGAACAAAGAGAACTCACATCAAAAATGAATCACATTTTTAACAAAAAAAAAAATCCATTTTGTTTTTCTCTGAAACCCAGGGTTAAGTTCAGAGTCATCACCAACAGTGACTTAGACCTCACTGTAATCACAGTTAGTAGCAGAAGCAGATAATTTCTCTTCATTATAAATGATCCCATTCTGGAAAAATGAATGCAGATAATAAATCGATCAGATGAATGCAGTTCAACACAACACGTGATTATAGTTTAACATATTGAACGGCAATGAATGAAGTAACTCCTCAGTGAACAGTGACATAGTCGCTCGGCAACCAAGCTTTTATACATGAAATCAGAATACAACCAGTTGGCAACTACTTGATTCGAGTCCCTCTCGCAAAGAAACATGTTGCAGACAAGTGCAGACTGACTCAGATTGATTGCAACATGTTGGCACTCTGTCTGCATGTATGAATTAGAAAGCAGTTATTTGCAAATGTTCACCAATCTGTCTGGGAGTGACTGCAGTCAGTGGGACCTCAGTTGTTTGAACGCTAGTTGCCTCCCACCAGGTGACCTGTGCAAACTCCTTGCAATCAAAAACGGTCCCGTAGTTGGTTGCAAGTAGGTTGCAATCCTACTGTGACCGAGCCAGTATGCAGTTATACTTTACTGGGTGAAAAGTAAAGTAAAACCCAACTTTACTTTACTTTTCACCCAGTAAAAGTAAAAGAAAAAAATATTTTATTAATTCACAACTTCCTCTTCTACTCTTCTCCTACGTATTTACACTCTTGTTTAGCTACTTAGGTTGAGGTTGTCTGTATGTCATCCAACACTGTCGCTTTATAGCCACTTTAAATTCAAATGTCCAGACACAATTATTCCTCTTATAGACAGCAGTGGCTTCCCAGATTTCAGTAAACAAGTTTTCCTAATTAACAAGTGAATAATAGAACTGATCATTAAGGGTGCATTTATTATACATAGTAGGAAAATATAAGAAAGTAATTATAGAAAAGCAATCTGCTAGTCACTCTGGATAATTACAAAATAAGAAGGCCCAGTTTCTAAAGAAAATTAGAAAAATGAAATTTGACATAAAAATATTTATAAAAAACTTCAGCTGTTTGTCTGAGCCAGGATGTTTTTAAGCTGAACTTGCACCTTGCAAGCAGTATACTGTATTTATATGGGCTTTGCATCTAATCAGGTGGTGTATATGCTACCCCGGCAGCAATTTAGCTGCCCTTAGATAGCATTCGATAAAAAACTATGACAAGGTAAAGTCTGCAACGTTGTCTGAGCCCGTGTGGGCTGCCTTAATTAGGTTTATAAATCTGGCCAAAATCTATGCAGTAGCTACAAGTTCTACTCAGACTGTGACTTGACATATTCCAGTTTTTACACCAAATCACCGGGGGCATCTCTCGGAGAACATAATCCTTAATGCCCCAATTCATCAGCACTGTAACACAACGACACGATGACGCAGAAAGAAAAAAATAACATGCAGCAGTGAGAGTGCAAACTTTCATGTTGTTAAAAGTCTGAGCTTATCCATTTGGCATCAAGGCCCTTTTGCTCTGCACTCACATTAGTCCAATCCCTTATCGCTCTCACGGTCCAGACACACTCAGATCTGGGCAGCAGAGGGAACATTGAGTTTTATATAAATCAATACTATGTCCCCAACACTTTGCTGCTCCTGGCACCCCAGGGAAGATTATAAAGCACTTGGCGAGACCATCTCTCCCCCATCATTTCTTTCTGAGGTGGGAACTAAGAGCTGAATTGAAGAATGATTTTTTTTTTTTTGGTGGTGGTGGTGGTGGTGGGGGGGGGGCACAAAGACAAACAATGATGGTTCTCTGCGGGGGTAATCTGAGGTCAGCTCCATTTTCATTACAGTCAGTTCCCAACTGCTGGACACATTGTTACGACCAAATCTTGTTGTCGAAGTCATGAAATTGTTGCTTCTTGAGTTGTTTGTGATTTTAAAAGTTGAACTCAGTGCAGTCTTATCCTCACAGTCACCGCAGCTGGACCAGTCAGAGGACTCTCAAGCTTTAATGTCAGTGAATAAGGTAACATGCTGTTATTGAAATCTTAGCTGAAAATACTATTCACAAGACTCAAGGCTAACAAGTAGTGAGCTTAGGAAGCTTTTCAATTCGACAGGTATTCAGACTTTGGGGAGATGGGAACAGGTTGGATTAGATGGGATAGTCTGTTGCCTAAGCAACTGCTACACTCCGCTGTGTTCGGAGAGGTTGCTTTATCTGTGAGGATTACACTGGGTGCGGAGAAAGGGGGGAAAAAAAAGATGATGAAGAAGAAAAAAAAGACGTTTGCCTGGAGTCAAACAGTTCAGATCCGAGGCCAAAAGCTGTGTCAGTGCGAGGCTAAATCCTCACTTGGTTTAAACAACAGACAAAAGATCAGAATCTGTCAACAAGGCGCAAAAAAAACAAAGTCGAACAAACCAAAGAAAGGGTGACAAGGAAGAGAGGGGAAAGATAAGGAGAAAATGAGGCTGATGTATGCTAAGTCCACTCCAGACAAAAATTATCCTGAAACAGCGGCACTGCGTACCTAAGCTCTCGAGTGAAACGCAACTGGATTAGAATTTTTTTCCCCCCCTTTTAGCTGACAAACAGTGAAGCCACATGGGATGTGTCACAATCCGTAACAGCTCAGAGAGGTGACACTTGTTAAAATTATTTATTTATGTCTTTATGTCATTGTGCAGCACACCTACATCGCATGGCCTGTGTTGTTCTGTTGTGGTTGTTTATGATTATGAATTTCCATAAGGAGATTACAGAAGCTTTGTGATGATAGAATATTAGAAACAGCAACATGTTTAATAAAAAATCAGCTACTTTCATATCTGGAGGTCACAGGTGTCTTTGGCAGGAGTTTGACTTGCCATAATGTATGTGCGCGCGCACACGGTGCATGGCTTAACGTCATCATAAAGACTGTTTGTGGCGTACCGCACACACCTACTTATTCAAAGTTTATAATTGATTATAGTGTTCGTTCAGGAAGGCCACAAAGTCACTCTCAGCCATAATCAAAGCAGATCAGCTGATCTCGATGCCGGCCCACGTCATACCCTTCTACACATCAACTTGGTAAATCTCATATGGCACACTATTTCAGCTTCTCTGCGCCACTCTGCAACCCACCTCCAACCCAGTTCTCCCTACTGTATGCTAACATACGCACATGGAAGAATTCCACCAGATATATGGTAGATTGAAATAAAAGTCTTCTTTTAACTGTAGTGGTCCTGACTCACCTCCCTAATTTCCTCTCTACTGTAGATGTGACCTTTTAAGGTTAAGTTCCTATTTGTACTCAGATGCAGAACAGCACAGCATCAGGAAGATAAATCACACATAATTAAGTTTAACTTAGAGAATTTAAAGAAAAAGCACAACAAAAGGTGGGAAGGTTATCCAACAGAAGTGCTTAATTGGGACTCTAAAAACTAGGAAGTTTAAAAAAAAACCCCACAAAGGTGAGACATGGGGGAGGTAATGAACACCATATGCGCGTGTGCGCGCACACACACACACACACACACACACAGGTGGAAACAATTAGGGTGGGTTTGTCAGGGGAGGGTCTGCGGGTGGACTCGGAGTAAAAGTTAACAGAGTTTATTTACAGGATTCTGGTCAAAGAGATAATGCAATGTCTCCGCCAGCAGCTCAGGTTTCCTAGCTCTGGTCCAGACGAGGTAAACCATGATGTCTCCCCTCAAACAGCCTCTCCTCTCAGTCCTCAGGTTATCGGGGGAAACAGGAAAAACAGTCAGGTGAGCAGCGCAGTGACTATTGTAGCGTGGGGTGCTTCACCACTAACGGTGGTTCCACCGTTAGTGGCGGGAGTCAACGATCCAGCAAAGACTAACAGCAACATGCCAGCTTAAATAGAGGTCTTTACAAGATCATCAGGAACAGCTGAGTCTCATTTCCTCCAGGCGGATGTGCACTCAGCGGGCGGAGACCCGAATCGGCCTCACCCATGCGCCACCTGACAGGAGACACAAACAAGAGAGAGAGAAAGACAGAACTGGTAGGACACGCACAGGAGGAGCGAGGGTCATGACAGGGTTGACAAGACAAAGAGAGAAGGAAAGTCTGAAATCCTTTCAAAATAAAACAGAAAACTAAGAATAACCAAAGATCCAACTCAGACATTGTGACAGTAGAACAAAATTGGAAGGCGTCCAAATGATGGAATAACACAAACTAATTTAGATAGTGAACAAAAAAGTGTATATTTCATACACATCAACGCTTCCATGTTTTACTTTAATAACAGATTTCCTGAGATCTTAGTCTCCATTAATTGTTGCTTCTTTGTAGCGATTCATCCGTGAAGATCTTATTCACATTGTATCTATCAAATTATCTGTTGATCGACTGATGCTGAGTTGTGGAAGTAAATACACCAACCAGCCACAACATTAGAACCACCTGGATAATACTGTGTAGATTCTCCCTCAGGCTGCCAAAACAGTTCTGATCTATCAGGGCACGAACACGGAATCTATCTGGCACTGGGACATTTGTAGGAGATCCTTTGGGTCCAGTGGGTTGCTGCTTCTGTTCCTACACATCTAACTGACGCTTGATAAGACTGTGATATGGGGAGTTTTTGAGGCCCGGTTAAAACTTGTGCCCTTTTTCATGTTTCTTAAGCAGTTCCTAATTACATTTTTGAGGGGAAGTGAGCTGGATTATCCAGATAAAGAGATCACTGCAGTGAGGGAGCGTTGTTGCCATCAGAGGGTTTGTTTGGTCTGCGTCAGTGTGTAGGTAGGTGGCCGTGGTAAGTAACATCCACAGACTTTACAAAAGACGGACTGTGGTTTCTGAAGTTCTGGCATTCAACATTTCACTTTGAGAGTCATTGCCCAATTAACACGGGCCACATCCCTCCACTCACACATATCTATACAGCACTTTTTATTTTAATTTCACACACGGATAGATGCTTCAGGACAATTTTGGGACTTTCCAATAGTGGATGCTACTCTCACGCCTGAGCCGCAGCCACTCAGGTAACCGTCGGTACTGTGCAGGATCATGAAATTGGAACTGCCGCGGTGTATTTCAGTCTACTTTTATGTGTTTTAACATGTAGCATAAATCTTAGCTTTGCACTTTTGTGAGCAAATGCCACTCAACATGGCATTGTGTTTTCACGCCGGATGGGAAATTAGTAACGGGCAACAGCAGCCCGGAGCTGTATGGTGAGATAAAGACTTTTTCTACCTCTCATAAAAACCTTATGCTTTATGGAAAAAAAAAGAGTTTCTCTGACATTATTTGGCTCATCAAGCTTCAATTACAAGTCTTAGTTGAATAATCCTGTGCTAGAAATGGGCCTGTATTACACACGTGAAGCCGCAAACATGTAGCGGCAGCTGAACTAAATGGATTAGGTTTCTTAGAGGTGATGTCAACATAGAGGCTGATTTGGCGCCTGCATGTATGTGCGTGCGGTGCGGTGTGTGCCAAAGCCTTACTGCAGGGAGCAGAGGCACGGAGAAGAGCTGCTTGACTCCTGCCATGTCTTCGCAGCAGAGGCTCGGATACTGTGGCGATGATCGGCGTGTGTTGTTTACACAGCCTCGCTGTGATTGAACTCCACAGAAAACAAACAGAACCGTTACGCTACACTTGCGTGTGTTCCCACACATCCTCAGAGAGACAATTATTTGGGAAAAAAAAGAGAAAGAAATTAAAGCATGCCATATGTAAATATGAATCCAGTGAACGCTCCATTAGAGCTGTGATGGGGTCTCCTCTGAGTTGAACCCTGCTTGTTGTGTTTGTTTGGTTTGTTGTGTTGTGATCCGGCTGCAACAGCAGGACCTCCATTTACTCAGGGTTCCCGGCAGGTCAGTGCATTAGCGGCAAAATGCTGAACGCTGCTGGACTCGAGGCTATAGGGGATAGCAAGGAGTTATTTTATGTGGCGCTCAGTGGTAAATGTTGGAGGGACTTCTTGAAGTAAACATGCGAGCCCACGCTGACATGTTCAGAAAAGAGCATACCCAAAGCAGCGTGCAGAAGGAGCCACACAAACAGCAACGTGCACCAATGATGAGTGTTCTTTTAAAGCAGCATAAGCCACGAGTCTGTGCGTTTCATAACCATGCACTGTACATGAACGAAAGGGGACGGGGCCTGTCGGCCAATCAAGTTTTCACTGCATGGAGAATTCAGTAGTAAGTGTGAATCGATAACCTCCGGTGGGCGTGAGAAGCAGGGGTGCAGCTAAAAAATTTTGGCCTCCTGGAAGCTGCTCAACACCGCTGTGGTGCAGTCAAATCCTCACTGATCTCAGGCTTAAAGACCCCCCCTGCTCGAAAATGCATCAGTCAGTGTGACTTCTCTTTGATGTTTTATGGCGCTGTTGCTGTCTCTCTCTAAATAGTACAGTCCATTTACAACATTTATTATACCAACTCCATTTTTGTAGGAGCTGCATTTATAAACTACTATAAATAATTTCTGCAAGGGTGACGCTAATTAGGATTCACTACACATATGTTGTGGGACACCAGAGACACTGAATACAAGCATTTTGCTAATAAGGACCCACCAGAAGCAGGAAATACATGTCACTCATGTTCTTCACAGCTTAGTTTTAGCCACTGTTCAGAGTAAACAGATGAGCTTTCATCATTGTTACAATATCACAGGCTACTGTAATTACATAATACTGTACAAGTGGTTAATGTTATGGAATAATAATGTTTTTTGTTGATCCATCAATCCACCTAAACCTCTTCTCTATATGGACTTTTTTAGTTTAACAATTTATTGTCATGTAGTGCAAGAAAACATTCCACCTTAAAAGCTGCAGGCAGCTGCTGGTTGCCTTTGAGTGACACACTCACCCATTCATATGAATGGGTGAGTGTGTCTTCATATGAATTGAAGATTTGTGAAGATTGACAAGTCATCAGCTAAAGGTGCATACCACAGATAATCCTCCATTGTGAAATATAGTATGACCAAGACTTACAAAACAGATATTTTTTTCTTCAGTATGAAACTTGACTGAGCCCATAAACTCAGTGGGAAAGTATTTACTGTGGTCAAAACAAAGCTGTTTTCTCATAGACTTCTACATGACTGGACACCTTTTTTTTTTTTGCAACCACAGCTATCGCCATCTGGTGGTCGTCAGACAAAATGCAGGTTTAAGGCACTTTAACATTGGCCTAATTTTAATGACGGGAAATAAATCCAAAAAAAAAAAAAATTAAAGGAACACTTTGAAAACACATCAGATCACAAAGGGAAAAAAAAAATCATGCTGGGTATCTATGCTGATATGGATTGGGTAATGTGTTGGGAATGAAAGGAAGCCACATCATTTGAAGGAAATGGAAATCATCAACATACAGAGGCTGAATTCAAAGACACCCTGAAAATCAAGTGAAAAAAATTATGCAGCAGGCTAGTCCATTTTGCTGAAATTTCACTGCAGCAACTAAAAATGCCGCTCGGTATTTTGAATGGCCCCCACATGCTTTTATGCATGCCTGACAACTTCGTCACTGAGCTCTTGGACAGTCTGAGGTGTAACCTGGTGGTGTCAGATGGACCGAAACATACTGTCCCTGAGGTGTTCTATTGGCTGTAGGGCAGACAAGCGTAGGGGCCAGTCAGTAGTATCAATTCCTTCATCCTCCAGGAACTGCCTGCATACCCTTACCATATGGAGCCAGGCATTGCCGTGCCCCAGTGCCAGTCAGATCTCCACAGTATTGCACAGTATTGATGTGCCACCCTAGAGGAGTTGGACTACCTGTCCAACCTCTGTAGGATCCAGGTATCACCTCATGCTACCAGCAGTGACACTGACCCTAGCCAAATGCAAAACTAGTGAAAAAACAGTCAAAAAAGATGAGGAGGGAAAACTGTGCATGGCCTCCACCTGTAAAACCATTCCTGTTTGGGGGTTGTCTCATTATTGCCCCTCTAGTGCACCTGCTGTTAATTTAATTAACACCAAAGCAGCTGAAACTGATTTTTTTTCCCTTTTCTTTTTTGTTTTTTAATTACCTGTCCTGTCAGTCAGCTTTTGCAGTCAGAATCATGATCTGAATACACTGATGAACTCAATAAACTCTCTATAGGCTCCTCTTGTTACTGCTTTCTCTTTTCTTGTATGTATTTATTAATTTTTATTATTCTTCACATGTGCAACACAGCTATACCAGAGCTGACAGGTGAGGAAAAAGACAGAGAAGAGAAAAGAAAAAATGGGAGAAAATAAGAGAAAAGACAAGTACATCATCAACTGCTGCACCTGCTAGAAAAAACATGAAAAAAAGCCCCCAAACAAACAGCACCTGATAAAACAAAAAGCAAAGTGAATGCACAAGCCAACAATCTTGTTGTGTTGTATGTGTTTGTGTGTGAGCAAGTGTGAATGTCACGAAACGTACTTGACAATGAGGGTGAGAAGCTGCATCCTGCCCCCCTGGGAGCCAGAGACAGACAGAGAAAGGCCCAGACTGTCCACAGCCCCCCAGGAGCACTGGAGAAACGAGGCCACACCTCCCGATGCGCACCCCTTGACGATGCACTCACAGTCAAATGGCAAGAGGACAGCGAGAGGATCTGAGGCCATGAGCAGCCCACCCTGCCAGAGGCCGTCCATCCCAGCATTAGCTGAGAACTGCCCAATAACCACTCACTGGGCCGCAGAGGCCCGAGTGCCGCCGGACTACAACCCCCAAGGGAGCTGGCCAGCAACAATGCCAAAACATCCGGCCATGCATCCCAGAACCAAGAGATACCCACATCCCGGGGGAGGCAGCGATGACCTGCGGGGAGCGGTAAGAAGAGCTAATCCCCACTCTCTACAACCATGTCCTACAAGGGCAGCTGAAACTCATTAACAGCATCCCTGCTACTTAACTGACCAGATCAACATCCAATAAGTTTAACTGACTGGATGCTAAACTCTGATTTAAAAAGTAATCCTTTAATTTTTGTGAGCAGTGTATAATTTCTATGGCCACAACTCGTGTGCATATACTCGTGTCATCGGTGCTCCTGCATATTTAAACGCAAAAAAGAAGAAGGAGAAATTCTCTAAGTGTTGAATGACGGTGAATTAATGAAACGCTGAAGGTGAGACTGTGCAGGGATAGAGTTACACACACAAAGATATTTGGCAACCAGAAAAATATTTTGCCATTGATGACTGGGATCTGTGCACTCTTCACATGCAGAGCAATTACAGCTCTTCCCAGTTACAAAAAGCATTCTCTGTGATGGCGATCGTCCTGTTATAATAGATCACTAGATTAAATCCAAAATTTTCTGCCACTGTGATTAAATGTCATCAAAACTGTAACAATCAGCATGCAAATTTACCTACAGCACTAAAACCTGCTGCCATTAAGAGCAAAAAAAAAAAAGCAACAGGTAACAGTGTCACATGTAACAGGCCAAAGACATGATACAGAACATAACCTGATTAGATATTTTTATTCTTAGTGTGCGATTAAACATTATCCGAATTATTGCTGGTCTCTGCATGTCTTTGAGTGCCGCAAATCATGCATAGTTATCTCAGTACTGAGGAGCATCATTAATATGGGCTGTTCTGACATATAATCATATAACTTCCACGCAAGACTGAAAAGGAGTTCAGAGTCTCAATATGACAATGACTCAGAATTTGGCTGCAGAAAGTTGAATAATTCACAGCTGAATGCGCCCTTTGTTGGCATTCTTTTGCTGTCAGATATGAAGGCAGGCACAGGCAGGTGCGTTGCTGCCAGTTGGAAATATAAAGATGTGGACAAGAAACTCAAGAAACACTCCAGATAAAGAGTCCTCTCAAGAGAGGCTTGTAATTGCTGCTGAGCTAAGATAACCACATTAAAAGAAAACAAAACCACCAAAAACCCAAAATCCTAAATGACATGCTATCACAGACACCATCAACGAGTGCTTAATTAAACGGCTTCTCTGCTTTGAGACAAATATAATGGGGAAAAAATCAATATGTTTACTTACTGAAGGTATCCAAAATGGCTTGTCAGACAATAAACGAGTGATGCTGCTACAATAAAATTGAGGGGGAAAAAAAACCAGTGGTTTGCAAAGAATAATTCAAAGTGTATTTGTGTTCCTGTTCCTTTGGAGACTAAAGCAGACGAACGCAGAAAAAAAAAATGGATGCAAGTGTCACATCGTTCTCACATGCATTAACAATAAAATCAAAGCCATGTGCTCAGATGTCAAAGTGGAATTTTCATCGTCTGCCAAGAGTGTCACAAGCCACGCTCGCTTCTTTGAAATGGATTATCAAGAGGTACTACAGCATATTGTCACAAGGGGGTTGTCACTTTTGCCAGCTGCTGAGCGTGTCTGGCACAGCTGGCCTGCTCTTCGCTCCAGCTTCCTCTCTGAAGGAGAAGAACAGTGCAGTAAGGTGTTGTGGAAAGAAACTCCCGAAGGGAACCTGAGTTGCTGCACATTTTATACACAGTCTGTTTTCCGAGGCCCGATCCTGAAGTTTGAGAAAACTGAAACGTCTGTAATAGAGTTACACTCATTCGCACTTTTTCTTCTTTTTTTTTTTTTTGGCCACTTTTATATTTTTCAATTACAGTCGTAGAGATACAGACGGAAAATGTGGGAAAGAGAGAGACAAAGGCGTGTTAAATGCAAAAAAAGGTCCTTTTGCTGGGAGTCAGACATGCTACAGCTTTAAAAATTAGGCTAGCCATGCACATAGTTAAAGTTGGACTTGGGACAAAGCTCATCCGAGTGTAGCCGGAATTCTTTTGACACAAAACCAGGACAACTCTTAACAATGACAGGTGCAGCTACAATACTGACAAGTTGTGTTGTGTACAAGCGGTGTGACCAAGGATCATTTCTGAATTTGTGTCTGAATTTGTGCACTGGCAGCTTTTATGATAAGTTTCTGTGCCAAGATGTAAGACGAGAGGACGTAAAACCCATATAACAAGCACTGCTCAGAGCTCAGTGTGAGACAGTCACACGCATCATTATACGGGCCTGGACCGACTCATCAGTGCATACAGTGATATTTAGACGAGGCATCGGTGTAAACAAGAGTCAGCAGAAGGAAACAAATAACGGCAAAAATCATGCAAACAGTGTTACATGAACTGAGTTTCAGTCAGTTAGCACCGGTGGAACGGATGATTGTGTAAATGTAGATTACAGCATTACATGTTTGGCGTCTGTGGTCTCACCGCAAGGAAATACTGAATTCAGCTCAGAAGGAATTGGGAAGTTGCTGGGTTGAAGACACGAGTGTACGATTGTGTTGATTTTTTACTGCATCTCAATGATGTATCAGTGCAGGGGCTCAGAGATTCCCACAGTATACAGAAGGAGATGCTGCAACAGCTTGAAAAGATGAAACCTCCTAGAGAAAACTTTCGTCTGAGCAGCAACGTGTGGTGACCATAGTCTGGCTTTTAGAAAAACCGAAGCAGCAGTGACAAGCAGCAGCGTAGGTTTCTGGTTTTGTTGGGAAAGCAGTGCATCATGCAAATATGGGGTCTAAGACCCTTTTTATTTTTTTGATTCTGTCATGTCTTTGTGATTCATTCTCACAGATCTCTATCTTCTCTCATTTGCTTAGTATATGCTGGTGGGTGTGTGCTAAACGCATGGCCACACCACAAACGTTGACAGTTCTCAAAAAATTAAGGCAGTTAGTCAGTTTTTTTTCAAGGCATGAACATAAAGGTCAAATGTTTCCATTTTTTGATTTCCTTTTATTGCTGCCTTTGCTCCTGCTAACCTGAAACTTTCCAGACATGCTGACTTGGGTACAGCAAGATTACTGGAACAGTGTGGACTGATGTCAGTTTGCATTTGCTTTTGCTCCCCCTGCCTCTGTTCTGTCTCGATCATACTTACTGCAGTCTGTGATTGCATGCATAATACTCCTGTCAGCCTGACACAGCTCATGCTGATGCTTTTTTTTAATGAGTATTATGATTCCTCTGCAACCACATCCACTCACATGACATTAAAACAATAGTGAAAAGTGAAATCATAACTTTAAGTTGTGCTTAATTGATCTGAAATTTAGAGCAAGTAAATCAAAATATCCCATTTATCCATCTGAATTTATAAAAATTGAATAAAATCTGATGGTTAGATAAGTTATTAAGGTAGTTTTTCTTAGCTTTGAGCTTTACAGCGACTCAAAGAAGCCTCACTAGAAATCTCCAAGTGAATTGACTTGACCTGTTTGTTGGACGGCACAGAGAAGTATAACTAGAAATAAATGTTCTAAACTTTCTTTTGGGCAATGTCACCATCGCCATTGTTAAGCTGTTTTTTTAACCAGATTCTATTTATGCCATTTTGACAGTCCAGAAACTATTTAATGGCGCTCTCCCCATGAATGTAGATAGGGGCTTTATAAAAAATAACTCCCTTTATGTTACCAAGATTGCTCCTAGAAGGACTTTGGTTTAGCTCCAATGCAACCCTGATGTTAACATCATGGAGTCAGAAGAGTTGAGAGAACCTGGATCTGATGAACGGTGGCAGCCTTGGAAACTTTTCACATTGCTGCACCTTTTAGGAACTTTAAACGTACCCAGTTGAAGTTAAAGGCACAGCAGTTGTGGACATATTATTGCCTTCACCTGTCCAGAAGTCTGAAAAAAGGCTCCACATTGTACCTGAATAAGGCTGCTCAGTGTGATGGGGTTTTATCTTGTGTTTAGGCTGCATTCCTGTACCCTGTTTTGGGGCCATCTGCTTATCTTGATCCATTTATTCCGCACTGTGAAGCATGATCCTACTTTATCTCAAAGAAACAATCTTGATAATATATACTGCTACTCGCGAGCTGTCACTCACCTTGCCGCAACTCAGAATTTATCAACAAAAGTAGGAACCTACATGGAGTTCAACATCCTCACAGTTTGTCAAAGTACAAACCAATCCACTGAGGAACTCCCTGACAAATATTTTTTCTCTTGATAAACTCAATCCAACACATTACCATTGCGTATTTGTTTTTGCAACTAATACTGGGATGTACCTGCCCATAATCAAGCATTATTATGTGACTGTGTTCCAGCGTTCACAGCAAGCTACAGAATAATACACTGGATCGATACACTTCTTGATTACAAATTTCTCCCGGGAACTGTGCTCAATATATATTGTTAAATTGATCGTTAACGTCACGCCAGTGTTGCTTATATGCCAGAGGTGGAGAGAAAAATGAAACTCTGGAGAGATGTATTGTGAGGGAGTGGAGAGCTTAAGGGAAATAAAGGGGGGAAAAAACACAACAAGGAAAAGGGGAGAGCTATTCATATGTGTGAAGTGGCTGAGTGTAAGGGCAATCTATTTGCTATCAAGGCGATGACAGGAGTGGGCGGGCGTTCGATATCATAGCAGTGCAGAGGCGGAGCGGCAAATCTACCTTTCCCTCTGCCCCCGCCATCCATCCGCCTATTCAGTCCGTTTGTCTGACTGTACATGAAGAGGGAGGGGCCGAGAAGGCAGAGGCAATCGGGTGATGTCCGTTAGCCAGGAGAGGAAAGGTGCGAGATGTGGAAATGTGTGGAAATGTGCTGCAGTGATGGATGGTTGAACAGTAGTGCAAACAGAGGGTTGAAGAGGAGGAGTGGAGATTATAAGTGGAGACTCTTTTCTTTTCTAGAGATATCCTCACCCCATCTGGTATTAGTGTGATCTGTATCTGCATGTAATTGTATCGGGGTAAGGCTATCTGCTGGGCTCTTATTAACATCTGGGGATAACCTTTAACTTTAGGGCTGGCAGAAAGAGCTGGCTTGGTAGCCTGGCCAAGTCAGTTAATGTAAATGTAATCATTTGTTAATCCCTCCTCTCCTTATGGAGAAAATGAATACAAATGAAATAAATTTCTTTTATTGCTTTAATTGGATCCTTTTGCAGTGCAGCATATGGCAAAAAGTTAGGAACCTTCTATAAAAAAAAAAAAAAGAAGCAGCTACTGTCTTATTAGGTGTGTGTGTGTGTTTTTTTAAAGAAGGAAAAAAAAAATTAAAATATGATCGTGACAAACCTACACATTCTCACTGCACATACTGGCGCTTGGTCAAGATACCTTAGTTTTGTATTCTCATGGATCTTTCCAATCACTTCCCATATGACCAGCACTGTTGCAGATTACCACGTTTCCTGATGATGAATTATAATCACATTTTTTTGTGGAAGTAAGTCTTACCAGTAGGAGCTCATCTTGGTAATAACTCTGGGCGGTTATCTGGACACTATTTTGAAGACTGTCAGAATGGAGAGAAAGGAAAAACTTACATTTCAATCATTCATCAGGATCTAAAAACAGCACCAAAGAATAAAATCTGATAAAATATGCTTAGTTTGAGATTAAAAACCTTTTTTTTCCCCATAGGTTATACTATGAACAAGTTTGCGACATTATGGCTTTACCTGTGTTAGCTGGAGCTTGTCTCAAAGTATCAAATTACTATAATCTCATTATATTTTCCTGTAACGCAGCAATGTGTTCCCGTGCACTTCATTCGGCAGACTTTAATTCATGTGGAGGGAGGAGAAAAATAAGTTTTGTTGAGTCAAATTCTAGTATTATTACTTATTAACAGGTACATGACTCTGTACATTGTACCATAACAGCAATGGATTCATATTGCTAACCAAACTAGCTGGTGTTAGCTAATAAAGCACTGAATTTGCTTTCCTGAACCTTCATATTATGACCCTATTTTAAAAACCCTCTGAAAACTAATTTGTTTACATTTAAATCAAACTGAACCTTGTACATTTATTCTTTATTTGTGTCCATTTATCACTTATTGACTGACCAGAAGTGATTAAATATTGCTGAGCGACATCCTGGTAATATTATCAGTGTTCCTGTGCATCGAACCTATGCAATTTATAGATGCAATTGGCTCCCAAGCTTGCTAGCAATTTTAATATCTGGCTCCAAAACTGAAAAATATGAAATAATGCTAACACTGAAGCCAAAACAAGTGGGTGATATCACAAATTTTTATTTATGAGGGGCAGACAGTCAGAAGACAGCTGGGTTAAAGGTAAAGGGAAGGGTGCTAAAATAGCTTGTTTTGCTGTACAAACCAAATCGCTGCACCCATCATTTGAAGTAAAATATGGATCATGTTGAACTGTGAATCATGCAAAGCTATAGTAGAGACCCAGAATAAAAATCTGGAGCTGTAAAGGAGCAAGTGATCGCCTTTAAAATCACTCACTTCTACCACACTAATGGAAGGTTAACAGAGCATCTGCGCATCAGGATAGATGACAGCTCATCAAGATGAGTGACAAGCAGGGACGTTCACAGGTGTTTTAATCACCACTGACTCAAACCAGAGAATGAGGATATCACCCAGCCCACACTCACACATTCCTCCAGACACAAATGCACATGTGCACAGACATACAGAGTCTACCATATGAATATGTATGTATTTAATTTGACTATCTATCATTAAGTTGAGAGAATGTTTTTCACTTACATGAAGATAGTGGCTACTCTGCAGTATGTGGAAGGTCACATAGTGAGAGACATTTTTTCACTCTAGCTAACAAATACATATTCTACAGGTTTATCAGAGGACACTGGTGCACTGAAGAGGTGGAGGCAGCATTACTTGGTTCTTGTTGGAGTGATGGTTGTTGCGCAAGTTCACACTTTGCAAGCTCTAATTTAAAGCTTCATTTCTTACATTTTTAAAAGAGCTGCTCTGAGATAGTCCAGAACCTTCTCCTACCATCCCCGTAGCCATGAAAACACAGCTGCAATATGTATGCGTATTTTATACCACATAAACAATGTGCCATAAAGCATTCCGTCGGTTTGGAGATGTAATACAAATGTTTTTTAGTAACTTTTGCAGCTGTTGGCACTTGGTCTTACCTTGGTAATAATTTCTTGTTATCATCAATCACTTGCAGATATTTCCCAAGACAGGCTAGATGCTTCAACTCAGAGTGATATTTCAAATTCATTGCCAATGTGGCTGATGTTCTGAATTGATTTTTTTTTCTTTCCAGAGGCACAATTTGCATGAAAAAAATAGGACTTCACGTCAGAATCTGTGCGGATTTGTTTATAAAAAAAAACCTTCTGATGCAGCCAGTACTGCAATACTTTGCTGTTCTTTGGAGTAAAGGGATTAATTTAAATATGCAAACTATTACATAGAGCCTGAAGGTTATGACGTTTTACTGAAGTGTATAACGTATTTAGTCCTGTGAAAAAATTTTTTCTCACATGACCAGATGGAACCATAATCGACTGAGAGGGTAGCGCTGGGGAGTATTAAATGTTAACCTGCTGGGGTACCCAGGTAGCTCAGTGGTGGAGCAGAAGGCCACATATACATATATATATATGCCGCTTTGCGGAGCGGGCAGCGCAGATTCGAGTCCTGGCCTGTTGCAAATCTTCCCCCCGTTTCCTTTTTGTCTACACTGCAAATAAAGCTGCTGTGGCCAAAAAAAAAAAAAATGTTAACCTGCTAATTTTGGCAAGCAAAAAAGGTTTAATGAAAATTTGCTTATCTGAAAAAAAGAAAAGCTAACTAGAGTGGCAACTGAATGCTGTGCCTAGAGCAAGCAATGAGATTTTTCAACATAGCCTGAACTATCTTAGGCAGCTTTCTTATAATTTCTTTAAATAGTCTTCAGGAATAGTTCTCCAGGCTTCTTGAAGGACATCCCAAAGCTCTTCTTTGGATCTTAGCTGTTTTTTTTTGTTCTGTTCAGTGAAGATCATCCCACACTGCTTCAAAAATGTTGAGGTCTGGGCTCTGTGGAGCCCAATACATGACTGATACTGTTCCATTGTGCATTTTTATATCTGTTCTATTGTTTAGTGCACTGGCTGTGTGCTTGTGATCAGTGTCATGCTGAAAAATTATTTTGCATAGTGGATAAAAATATTTGTTATTCCAACACCACTAACAGAAATGCAGCCCCAAACCATGACAGAGCCTCCTCCGTGTTTTACAGATGGCTGTAGACACTTTCTCCTGACCTGCTCTCTACATACTGATGACAAGAGAGGCAAGACAGGACAAAATACACACTGTAGAAGAGAGCCAGAGATTAATAATAACTACTGATTACTACATCACTATATAAATATATCTATAGTGATTTATTATCACTATATAAATCACTGTATAAAGCGATTACTATAACTGGGGCCATGATTTACAAAATGAACATGAATAGACTGAATCTAGCAACTGAGACCAAAGACTCATTATCAAAGAGTTTACAGAGGTCACAGATCAAGTGAGCAGCAGATGCAGAAATGTTATGGAGCTGGTTAAAGTGTGGTCTAAGACTTATAAAAGAAAACTGGACAGTTCGTATATATATAAAGGTGTAAAGAATAAAAACAAGCCGGAAAAGAGTCAGAAGACGTGGGCGACAAACTGACCTGAGATATTTGTGGAAGGGTAAAGGCAGCCCTGGATGGAAAGGCAAACTAGAAAAACGAGGGCAGAGAGAAGCAGAGAAGCAATGCCTAAAAGTGAGAGCAATGTTTGAGTTTACTTCTAGTGGGAAAGAAAGAAGGTGCTTCACACATAAACAAGCACAAACACACACACACACACACACTCGACACCTGTCTGATGTTGAGGAGTGTTTGTATGTTGGGTCACGCTGACTGAGTGCCGCAGGTGTTATTTACCCGTGCCTGTATGGCCCACCACTATGCCATGAAAAAAGCATTGATGGGCTGGTTTCAAAGAGCCTTACCTGCTCTTTCAGCATCAAAAAGTGCACTTAGGAGCCTCTGTAATTTTCCATCCCTTTCCTCAGCTCAGGTCATATTATGATGAGCAATAGTCCCTCTCGTCTCTCTCTCTCTCTCTCACTCTCTGTCTCTCATCCTCAATCCAACCACCTGTCTTTCATCTCCCCCACTCCCACCAATCTCATCTCTGTCCTGGCTAGTTCACTAGCTACACTGAAGCTTTGTTGCATTAAAAACAACCCTTGACTTAAAAAAAAAAAAAAATACAATTTCACTTTAAACTCAGCATGCCTCTGATAGTGATTCAGTTATAATCAGAATTTTCTGCAGAAATGCATAAGATTAAAGTTTAAATGCACTGCAGAGATATTGGAGATGTAATCATTCAAAGCACCTCTGTAGGTGTTCGGAGATGCATCTGGGCACGTTAAAAACAAGGTGGAAACGCAGTGTGCTGCCAATCAACATACAGCTATGATTACATAAAGACAATAATCATTAGCATAAGGATCTGATTGAGGTTACACATGGTATGCATCTTAGCTGGCGACACCAAACTGGTTTTCAAGATGTTTATGCAATGAAAACAGCCCACTGTCATTTTTTCAGTGAAATGTAAAATCTGAGAAATATTTTCACAAGATGTGTGTAAACCTGTTTAAATATGTTGTTCTTCACAGTCTGTAATGTAAAATGTAAAAAATTGATTTACCAACTGCAACACAATTCAAGAAAGGACCGGTTAATAAAACAAAGCCCTGGGTAGCAGCTCTTTTCTGTGCTGGATCAGGCTAGCTTGCAGTAAGGAAGATGAGGGAGACCAGTAAGTATGTAAACAAGTTAATGATGTGCTGCCATTTTAAAAAAAATAAAGCATTATGTCCCCCTTTATGCTTCTGTGGAAAACAAAGTAATAGGATATTGTCGTCATGCCATCTGTTGCCCGTCCAGGCATCTATCTGTGAGGTCTTACCTTTTCGGTCTATAGACTCCAAAACCACAATGAGTTGAGCAATGAATTTTGGCGTGCCTTCTTTACTCTTCAAAGATGTGCAACACAGTATTCATATTCCTGGATATTTTGTACCCTTTGTAGACTTTGGCTGTATTTATCTGAAGTGGAGAGTAAACAACATGGAGGATTTCAGGCTAATGCTATTGTAACTTATGCTAATACAGCCTCTTTCTCATGCCTGACTGGCTTAGTCTAATCATGTGGTCATATTGTGCTCTGTGATTGGCTATGCCTACTTGACCATTATTGACTAAAATGGAGAAAGTGGGATGCTGTGTCCAAATTCAGGGGCTGCATCCTTCAAAGGTCACATTTGCAGGCCGATTACGTCACAGCGAGGTGACAAAGGCTGTCCAAATTTGAAGGCTCCTCCGAATGCGGCCAATGAATGCGTCCTTCTTTTCCCTGAATTTAAAGGATGGGTCTGGTGTATCCTTCTAAAAAAGTTTAGGGCAAGGCCTTCAAATTAGGACAAAATGGTATTGCAGAAGGTAATAAGATGTCTGATGAAGGGTTTTCTAATGTTATCACAGAATTAACAAAGTAATCAGCTGCTGTTAGCCAGCGTTAGTAAAACTTGCAGTGGTTCCAACATTGTTGGACTCAGACACTTAGCAAATCAACTCTCATATGATGTGAAAATGTAATCAAATGGTTTATCAGAGGGAAATTGTGAGTTTTAGGATACTTCGGCCTAAAATTAGCTGGCCTAATGTTAGCTTATAACCACCTGTTATTTATCCAGCTTGTTGTCAGCTATCTGGAGACGGGAAGGTTTCATGTCTAATCTGCTGGCAATAATATCAGGAATAAATAAGCATGTTTATGCATGTTTTTGTATGTTAGAGGCCTGACTTCAGCTCAGGAGATGAGACTTGAGGTGAGGTGGAAATGAGGGAAGAGCGAGGGCAGTGGAGGAAGGAATAGAAAACATAATGAGAAAAATGGTGAAAATATACAAGTACAACAGTTTTGAATGATACTGTATTTTAATGGATTAATTCTAAGTAAATTATAAGGCATACAACATATAAGGCTGGTCTCTAGCCACATACACTATATTGCCAAAAGTGTTTGCTTGTCTGCCTTCACACACATATGAACTTGAGTGGCATCTCATTCTTAATCCATAGGGTTTAATATGCCCACCCTGGGAAGGCTTTCCACAAGGTTTAGGAGTGTGTTTATGGGAGTTTTTGACCATTTTCCCAGAAGCAGCAGGTCTGGCTCACAGTCTCCACTCTAATTCATCCCAAAGGTGTTCTATCAGGTTGAGGTCAGGACTCTGTGCAGGCCAGTCAAGTTCTTCCACACCAAACTCGCTCATGCATGTCTTTATGGACCTGCTTAGTGCACTGGTGTGTTGGAACAGGAAGGGGCCATCCCGAAACTGTTCCCACAAAGTTAGAAGCATGAAATTGTCCAAAATGTCTTGTTAGGCTGAAGCATTAGGAGTTCCTTTCACTGGAACTAAGGGCGAGCCCAACTCCTGAAAAACAACCCCACACCATAATCCCCCCTTTCACCAAGCTTTACACTTGGCACAATTCAGTCAGACACTCACCCTTCTCCTTTCAACCACCAAAGCCAGACTCATCCATCGGATTGTCAGATGGAGAAGTGTGATTCGTCACTCCAGAGAACACGTCTCCTGCTCTCCACTCCACTGCTCTAGAGTCCAGTGCCTGTGTGCTTTTCACTACTTCATCCAATCCTTTGCATTGCACTTGGTCATGTAAAGGCTTGGATGCAGTTGCTCAGCCATGGAAACCAATTCCATGAAGCTCTCTACACACTGTTCTTGAGCTATACTGAAGGCCACATGAAGTTCGGAGGTCTGTAGTGATTGACTCTGCAGAAAGTTGGCGACCTTTGCGCACTACGCGCCTCAGCACCCAGCTTATCACTTTGTGGCTGAGTTGCTGTGGTTCCCAGTCACTTCCATTTTGTTATAATACCACTAATATCTGACTGTGGGATATTTAATATTGAGGAAATTTCATGACTGAACTAGATGCTTGGTTTTCTACACCTGTGGCCATTGAAGTGATTGGAACACGTGAATTCAGTGATTTGGATAGGTGAGTGGATACTTTTGGCAACATAATGTAGAAAAAACACAGTCAGGTAGAACAGCGACGTCTTTCTCAGCCACTGTATTCAAGATGGTGAGGCAACATGACAGCTTCCACAAAGCAGCACCTGCTCATAAGTATTTTTAATGGATTAATTCTAAGTTTATGAGATTACGTCAGTTTGTTAGAAGATATAATTACACTAATCAATGTATATTTATGAGTACCACATTTATTTCTGTTAAATAACCTAAAAAAAATGACTTATTATAACATTAAAGTAAAGCAAAAAAAATCAGTTTTTTTAATAGAGTTTACCAAACGAATGTCCACTTGTATTCCAATCATCTTAATCTTTTTCTGTATTTAAAGAGAGCATTACAAATGAGGAAAATATACTTTTTCGCATGGCGCTGTTTAATCCCTTTGTGACTTGGCAAGGGAACATGAAAACAACCACATTTAAAGGCAGTAAACAACAACAGTATATTTCAGACACATTAATTGCTTAATTGCAGAGGGTATTTTATCTGCCATATTAACATAAGCAATTCCTTGGAAGGATAGTGCTAGCATAGCAGAAAATTGTCCTGAGGGTCTTTGGGGAATTAGAAAGGCAGACTGCATGACGTGGTGGAGGGAGAAGTCTAAGCTAGCGGAACCGACATTTGAAGCTTTTTTCCCCTCCTAATTGTGATCCCTCTGTGCACTTTTTCCTCAGCTCTCTTTCTCTCATCACCCTTTCAAAGCCTGTTTCATTCACTTGGAAAGGTTTTGTCATGTGGAAAATAAGCTTTTTTTTAAAAAATTATTATCGTTATTATCAGTTTTTTTGTACTGATGAAAAGACATCTTTTTCAGATAGTATGACATTATGTTCCTCTCATAATTTAAAGTGAAATTTTGACTCTGAAAAAAGTGACGTCTTCATACAATATAATTGTTTTATTTTGCTGCTTGTCAAAATAAAAGCTTCATTTAGCTTCATTTTCATTATTTCAAACTGCCCTTAGTCTGACAGTGAAAGCAGTAACTCTTGTGCTTTCCAGACACTCTTCAGTCTCTGCTGTTTGCTTTTTGTATTTATTTCGCACAGTTCTTCTTCTTCCCTCATTTCCCTCCAAACATTGCCCACCCATCCAGCGTGAAACAAAGAATAAAATCTCCTAACCGAGATCACCCGCCATGTAATCTCGCCAAACAAATGACGAACACCCGCTGCTTTGGAGAAACGCTGGCCGCAAACGGCTCCCGCTGTCCGTGATGGCAGCTTGTGTGCACGACTAAATGCACCACGCTGATGGCAGCCAAAGCATGGCGAGACGCTCCGCTTTCATTTCTGTTTGCTCTGTGCTGTTTGCTGACTCCAAAGGATGCTTGCATTAATGGAAAATAGAAAGTAATGAAAAGCCAGAGGAAGAAATAAACCTTGTCTTCCCTCCCTCCCTGCTCAATTCTCTATCTTTCCATACCTGCTGTGAACATGCACATTACCACATCGTAGTGCAAAGCTTGCCACCTTGTCCAGTTTAGCTCATTACAATGATAAAGGTCTGTGAAATAGCCCTGATCTTTCATTCTCCAGGCTCAGTCCTGTCAGCACTTTCGTCCCAGATATTGTTGGGGTAAATCTGTCGACATTTCCTTCACATTTTCTTGCCCTCTGTCTCTCTCGCTCTCATCTAACATAAGTTGACTGTTGCTTCATCTTTACTGTAGTCAAAGGCCACAACAAAAGCAGCTGTATAACAAGTCATTCTGATCCAGATTTATATCTGCCATGAGCTATGACAGGCAGTACTGGTTCTGCAGTGTCTCCCTTCTCTGCTCTTAGTTGCAGTGTTATTCTTCTGTGCCTTTCCCCTATTGTTTTCTTTGATTGTTTTCACCTTATGAGTCCGTGTGTCATCATGGAAAAATGAGGTCCTGGAGATGCCTATTGTGGCAGGAACCTTTGGCAGGTTTTTATATGTCAACCTTCATTGGCATCACAACCATAAAAGAGATTGTGATGACACTTTACAGGTGTGAAGGTGGGATCAGAACAGTTGGAGGATGTAGGAAGGCCAAAGGAATGCTGTGCCTGTGCCTGGATCATGAATTTACAGACCCCTGGGAACAGGTGGGCCATGGCCAATTTGTTTTGGTGATCAGGCTTTGTTTTTCTTTCTCCATAATCAGACCTGTCATACAGGAATTTGGACATCTGTGTACACAGAATAGTTTGAAAAGGAGAGCACTATAACTTACTGAAAAAAAAAGACAGGTAACCATCCCTGTACAGCTTCACTAAGCTCAAAGTATCTTAAATGGAAAATGAAGCAGCTAGAGCTTTTTTGTGTGTTTTAAATAATAATAACACTGTTTAATGTTGTTTAATGCATGCACACACGTACCGCTCACAGGTGAGCGTTGAAACAGGCAAGCTTGTCTTGGGAAAAGCACTTTTGAGATATGTCCCTTTAGAAAAGGAATAAACATATTTTTTCTTTTACAAAAATATAATAATAACAATAATATTAATAATGCAGGTAAAACAGAAATATCCCCTGGATATTCACTTCTTCGGTTGTGAGCTGCAGCAGGCTCTTCACTGATGAGGGCAGCCTTCGTTTAGATGGAGCCGACATTTCAGGTTATAAATCCACAGAGATTGTGAGCTGCTGCTACAGCTAACCTTCAAGTTTAGCTTGCACATTATCCTACTGAACTCTTCAACAACTTTCAGTTTAACTGCAATGTTTTCATCCTGAATTAGTTCAACAAAAAAATGTCAATTTTCATGACATTTTTTCATCAAGTCAAGTTTAAGAGAATGTTCTGATAATCTTTTATTCATTTGCCTCTTTTATGCGTAGCAAGTATCAGCTGTATAAATCTTTGGATGGTACCAGCTGAAATCGCTGTTGAATTGCTACAGTTTACAAAATGTGATTGGTCATGGGATACAGTGTCACACACTACACTGAGGAGAAGGACTTGTTAATTTCAAGGTCTTACCGTACCGTGCAAAAGTCTTGAGCCAATCCTCTTTTATTTCGGTTTTGCTAGAAATATGGGAAATAGGTGCAGCGATTTATTAAAATACTTAGAAATACAATATATAAGGCAAAAACAGAGTTTGTGCAATTCTAACAAGCTTCAAAACCAAGGAACCATGTAGCCACCATTATTCTTCAACACAGCCTGAACCCTATTTCTTGGGTTCTCTTGTAACTTCATTAAGTGGTCTTCAGGAATAGTTCTGCAGACTTCTTTGTTCCATTCTCTGTCAAGATGATCCCACACTACTTCAATAACACCGAGGTCCTGGCTCTTCCTCTATCTAGGTATGGTTTTGCATTGGGAACTGTATTTGGGATCATTGTCATGCTGAAAAATGAAGCTGTTGCCACTCACATGCTTTCCAGATGGTATTGCATGGTGGATCAAAATCTGCGTTCATAATGCCATCAATTTTGACAAGATCCCAACACGACTGGCTGAAATGCAGCTCCAAACCATGACTCCACCATGTTCCGCAGATGGCTGTAGACACTCGCTGTTGTACCTCTCTCCTGACCGCCTCCGTACACACTGATGATGATTTGAACCAAAACTTTCAAATCTGGATTCATCACTCCATCAGAACTGTTGCCACTGATTTTCACTCCAGTTCCTGTGTAATTAGGCATAAATCTCCGCGTTTCCCTTCCTTCCAATCGTGGCTTCTTGACAGCCACCCTTCCACTGATGAGGCTTCAGCAAACAATAGATGGATCACCTGAAGCTCCAGCTGCATCTCTCAGGTGCTGTGGTAGTTCTTTGCTCAAGTTTTCCTATTTCTTAGGGACATGGCTTTCAGATACATTTCATCTGCTGTAGATAGTTTTTTGTTTTTTGGCCTGCTACTCCTCCTTTTGACCTACATGTGTCCAGTTTCCTCAGTCTTTTAAGGACACGCTTCACACTATACTGATATATGTTAAATTTTTAGCTGATAGCTCTTTGTTAGCCCCCGTGTTAGTGCAAAAATACTATTTTATGCCTGTCAAGCTGTGTTATCTTTGGCATTTTTAATAGATTTGACTAAAGAAATGGAAACACATGCTGTGTGCCTAAAGATACAGTCTAAAATAGGTTATTTGCTAAGTTGTCTGTTAGGTGTAGACACAACAGTTTTCATGGTTGAACTGAAAATGGGTGAAAAAGCAGCCAATGTCCAACAAAAGATCTTCGGAAAGCCTGAAGAAGTACCACCTTCAAATAAATTACAAGCAAGTTTGGGTGCTTGGAACCAAAATATAAATAAATGAGGGGTGGCTCAAGACTTACACAGTATTATACAGATTATAATGAACCAGTCAGAAGTCTGGACACACGTGAGTGTATCCAAAATCGCCACTGTGATTTTACTTTACTGTTTTGCTTTTGCTTTTACAAGTAAATAGTTCTACAAGCTTGGTAATTAGCACAGATTTTTATACTTGTGATTATAAGTGGCAAAAGAGACAATCAAACAGGAATTGTGAATGACATATTTGATAAAAGAATCCAGGCCCGAAGACCTCAACAAATCACGCTGTGTTTTTCCTGCTTGGAACCAGACTCAGTCTTGAAGACAGATTGGTCTGTTTTGCTGTACTCTAGCTGACATTGTGTAGTGTCTTTAAATTGCCACAGTTCACCAGAAAATTATTTTACCGTCTGGATGACTAAAATTACCAGTGTGGGCAGGGCGAAAATCAAGCCAACATCCCCTGATAATACCGCTACTGCGAGGACAGAATGAAAAATCTGTCCTGTGTCTCAAATCCACATTGGCTATCCAAAGATTTTTCTTTTTTTTTACTGATTACCAGATCACAGGCTCTGGGCAGCTCTATACATAACTACCCACAGCCATTTGAATGGGGCACAGCAGTATTGATCGAGCTGAGACTCATCATTCCCAGCTATCGCGTATAAAAATCTAATGTTTTGACATAAAAGGTTTGATGTCAGAGGGGGAAAAAAAAATGCTGTTGCAGAGTGACGGCCGAGTGGTCAGAGCTGGTGGGAGGTATGCAGAGAGTACTGAGTAGCATGATGTGGAAGACTTATTTTGTTAATATGTCTAGCAAATCTTCCACTCCATTAAAGGTATAGCCAAGGGCCTTGTTAATTGCTGTGTTGACACATGACTGCTCTAATTCGGTCCAAGTTATTTTCTTTTTTAAATCAGGTATAGTTTTTCTTCCCTGCTTAGAATATTAATCATTTTCATATTTTACACCAGTAGCATTGCCTTCATTAACTCTGAATGCGCAATAGATGAAGCTAGTTTGTCCAATAAGTCCTCCAGCTAATTATGTTGGTTATTTTTTCCTGTCGCTTCAAGCAACCTCATGTAGGTTTTGAAAGAACATTTTAAAGGAGTGTAAGTAAGTGGTGTTGTAGACACACAAACACCCAACATTTTGACGACAAGACAGTACCCTCTGGCAGTTTCACTTTCACTCGCTGTTTACTTTAAGAGTCACTCACCGTGTGGTTGGATTAAGTCACTAAAACAATCTCCTATTGGTAAAAAAAGAACTTTGTTTGGGTTAAAATATGACCTTTTATGATGCTTATTATATGGTAGAAAAATAAACTTTTTAGGTCTGTGGTCCAACTCATCTAACTCTTTAACAACTCTTAAAATGTAACCACAGATTATTAGACTTGGGCAATATATAATCTTTGATGCTTTTATACCTTTACGGTATTCAGGTACAAAATTACAATGAATAAATAGATAAAATAAGAGCAAGGCTGCTGATTGTAGATAAAGGCATCAGGGATTAGCCAACTAAATGACACTTTATGGTAACACCCTCACTATATGGCACCAGAGTAAACCAATTAACGTCACCAACATAAAACCATTTAATCAACCGTTTACTGTTGAGTTGTGCAGCCACTGGCCACTGCAGACTGCTGCAGTCTCTGAGCTCCTGACAGTCCTCATAGTGCAAAGGCCTGTAATGGAGGTTGTAAATCGTTAGCCTCATACCATAATGGCCTAAGTCATATTTTGGCCAAATTGAGATACCTGCCTAATTCTTCTTTGCTAACACTGTAGATTCATTTGGCTGGATATCTCAATTTGGCCAAAATATGACTTAGGCCATTATGCTATGAGGCTAACAAAATAAGCAAGATGGGAAGCGGGACAGATGATGTCTCATAAAATTAGCAATATGAGCGGGATTTTGATCTGGAAAAAGAAAAGTTAAATGTACGCTGTGTCACGAAAACCTGGCATTACCGTTCCACAGAGAACTGCATAACCAAAGGCATGCAGTTATTCACCTACTGGGCAAGAATGCTGCTTACTTTAGCCTCCCTCTAGGTGTTTCTTACTGACAACTTTTTAAATTCTAACTTTAAATGCCATTTATGAAAATTTGTATCTTGAGACACCCCTACCTTCTTCTATAGATTGCTACTGGACTTAATGGTACTTGTTGCTGCAGCCAACGCTACCACACTGGGCTACAGTGAGATGATGAACCAATGGTGGCGCATTGGTAGTTTGAAGTGTTAGTTACTTTGGGTACAACTCTCTAGAGACAAGTAGCAAATATAATTTTTCCCATATGGGATGGCTCACCTTTATTATTGGAATAAACCAAAATAGCTTTTATACTTTGTTTACTAATGGCAGCTATTCCACAGCCAAGTGAGCTCAGCTGACTGGATACCAGTACTTACTGCCCTCCGGCACCATTTTGGTGCAGTGCACTACAAAACTGATCATATTAGTTGAATGGAAAGAGGACAGTCTCTCTCTCTCTCTCTCTCTCTCGCTCTCTCTCTCGCTCTCTCACTCTCTCTCTGTCTTTTTCTACATTGCTGCTAACAATACCCTTGAAAATTGTAATACTGCTTTAGCCTAGTAGTAATAATGGCTTGCACAAGTGACCAGTGGGAGATAGTTTATCTGATGGGTTAACCTTTTATGATTTTTTTTTTTTTTGGAGTATTGGCACCAAAGTAAGAAATGTAAGCTTTAAGCAATGGCTTGAAGGAATCTGAGTGATGTGTTCATTTCCATTGTCATCATATGCAATAGGCACGACCAGGCTGGCACTTTGTGATTCTTAGCCTGAGGTGTTTTATGGTGTGTGCAGGGCACATATATCAGTTATAGACAAAGGAACACCCAGAGATCCCACTCCAGCATGAAAATCTGGAGTCCAAATAACAGAACACTATTATGATCGGGGGCTCACAGTTAGCTTTCGGGTCACTGGTGCTGAAAATATTTGCACTTGTGATGCTGCGTGGCACTTTGCGTAAAAGCAGCCATCTGATGGCATGATATTGGTTTCACCTATTTCTGTCATGAATAGAAAATGTAGTAGTGGCAGAGCCAGGATATACTGTAGTGCCACTGTTTAATCCATGAAAGTGAGTTGGGAATTGTACCAACGGCTATTTAGCAGCACTTGAATTATTTTGGTAGACTCAGCCTGATCGTGCACACTGAATATCCAGACATGGCATGATTAAAGCCTCCAGCTTTGAGTGCGTTGCTGTCACACTGCTTTCTGTTTCAATGCGCCACCTTGGTTTTAAGATCTGCCTGGTGTGTACTGTATACAGAAATAAACATCGTTCCCGTGACAGATTTGAATGCGCTGAAACGATGAAAGGTTTCGATGTGTCGGTTACGCATCACATACAATGTGGCGTTGTTGCAGCTGTTTTGGATCCACTTGTACTATTTAGAGCACTTTATCACTTTCTTTTCTGTTGACTTGCTGTGTGAGAAAAATGATTGCAACAGTGAGAAGGATGCTGATGGGATTAAAAAGGAAAAAATATAGATCAGATTCACCACAAGCCACGAGGGCAGTTTCTTTTCAGATGTGTCCACATATGCAACTCATATTTTCTTTTACTCTAAATGTGTGTATTTTTAAATGAAAATGAACTTAGGAATTTGATATTGAGGCTCTCACTCTTTCTTCAGATGATGTTTTTTTTTATCCTTCGTTTCAGCTCCATGATAGAAAGAAATAAGAAAGAAGGGAAGGAGAAAGTATTAATTTGAAATGAGGGAGACCTCAAAAACCTCCATTATCACAGAATTTGTTTTGGTGTTTTAATACTTATAGAGTGGTAAATTCAAAATTAATTATGCATGAATTTGATGCATAAATTACGGGTTGAGACACGAGGAAGGAAAGCTCACATGAAAATGGAAATCGGAGGCTATCAAAGGACAGTGTCGAAAATCTTTCACCGTGTGCAGAAGATGGGAAAATAAATGTTTATTTTCGGGTCACTGGGAATGTTAATTAGAAAAGCTTCTCTCTTTTTTTTTGTCTTTCTCACAAGCATGAATGGGTGCTGGGCTCGGAGCTGAATGAGACTGCTGCAGCAGAGCTATCTCTGATGCATTGTAAATGACAGCTTGTCACCCTAAAGGACATTTTCAATGACAGGTTGCCTGTTCCTCTAAAGATCATATCCCCGACCTGATGGCTCCAAGGAGAAGTGATTTCAGCAGCATTAGGGCGTACAGCGCACTAACCGGTGTTTACACTGATTAGATATGCAGATATTATGCTTTTAATAGCCTTACATAGATGAAAACACTATTAAAAATATAACCGTATATCATGTTCCACGATAAGCTGCTAAAGCAAAAAATAAACTAGAAACATCGGCCTCGGCTACTGTCGTCATGCTTAGTGAGTGATTGCATGGCTCTATATTGTCTGTGTTTGTGCGTGTGAGAGAGAGAGGGGCCCTAAATGGCCGGTTTATTTCAATTTCCATCAGAGGCTCTGATTGCAGCCATAACCTCTCAACGAGCACCAGAGGAGAAGGCTCGCTCCATGTCTGTCAGCTCCCAAACGTGCACTTTATTTGACAAACCGCTCACAGCAGCAAAACGCTGCACCATGGCAATCAGACAACTCGCGTTTCTCCCACTACAGTTTTGTCCCGCACCTGTACAGAGATTTCACATGCACGCCAAGTCCGTCTATCCTGAGGAAGACGGCGAGTGTGTGTTTACCATGTGTGAGGGACTGTAAACGTGATTCACTGCAGGGGTTTGATCAAATCTCTGCTGCAGCACGACGGGGAGAGGAGGGAGGATTTCTTTATCGTGGCCAAAGAAAAAGTACAAAGCCAACAAAAAGGCTCTCTTCGTCTTGCAGTGGAAGGTTAAAGTGCACGGACACTCTATTTTGCTCTGCTTTTCTACTGGTGAATGCAACTCAAGGTCTTTATATGGTTGGTTAGTCCTGTGTACCCATAAAGAATGATTTATCGAAGTGCAGAGCTTCACTTAGCCTTCCAATTCTTCCACAGCCACTATACAATAACGTGTTTAGATACAGTGGCCTTCCACCAACTGCTCATCTCAATAATATGGAACGTGTTGTGTTTAGAGTACGCCTGCAGATTCACCATCTGCTTCATATCTGCCACTCTGTTGAAAGAATTAAATAGGCTGATTATAGACATTATCAGTAAGTGCCACCCATTGTGACAACAGATGTGAATCGCTCTAGCAATGGTGGTGTAAAATGGTCCAATCCACGCCGGCTACAATCAGACATCCCTTCTTTCATTCAATTCATTGAATTCACATGCGCAAGTTATTATTTGGAAAAATCCATCAGCAAAGCAAATAAAAAGATAAAAGCAGAAAACAATACTTAAGCAGTCATTGTAGCGTCGAAGTATAAAGCAGACCTGCCGTTTTTGACTTTCAAAATCAATAAAATCACAAACAGAGGAGGGAAAAAAACATCAGGGTGTGTATTTCCATCTTGAACATTGATTGAGCAAACTATCCCTTTCCAGACACCTTAAAATAATTAGGCCCTCAAAGTACAGCAGGGGAGAAGTATCCGACAATTAACTCCAGCCCTGTGCTCCTATGGCATTTAGTTTTCAACGTGTTCCATTGTTAGGTATTGACTAAATGCCACATGGGCTTCGATCTCCCCCAACCCAACCCCCTCTCCCTGGCCATTAGCATGCCTCTGATTCTCATTTCATAATGCTGCTTCTGTGGAGGTGCAGTCAAATCTCTTGCATTGCTCCTGTTTGTCAGGGCAGATGAAATGATGATGCGTTAGCACCGCTGTGATATTAAGTGTGTCTCTGAGACTGTGGAAGACCCCCATGATGCCACCTCTGCTCATTTGTAATGGGTGGATTGACTGTGAACCCACTGTGGGTTTCTTCTGAAAAAAAAATACAGATTTCTTTCAATGCAGTTTTGACCAGTGTGCACATCAATACTTTGGTTTCATATAGCAAGGCCAAAATGGATAAATGGGACATTAAATAAGTTTATAAGATTCTACAGCAGCTTGTAACATGATACAATAAAATATTCCAGCATCTACAGTTAAATATGCTAGAAAATCACACAGTTAATGTGAATGTACCTGTGGCATGTAAACAGAATTATGCCTGATTTACATTCCTGTGTTGAATCCCCCATAAAGTCTACCCTGGAGTGGGAAACATCGGTATTTGCATTTTTACTGGTTACATTTATCAAATGCAAGAACTATTATAAAGTGCTATTGTAACTAGAAATTGACAGAAGAATTCCAGCTGCTGCATCAGCATTTGTACAAGCGAGTTACAACTGCAGCCAATTACAGTTATGTTAATCAATACTGTGTTTACATGGAATATTAGTACCAAGTGAACCAATCACCCTTGTGGTTTGCATCGCTGTAATGTGTAGTTACTTTTCTGGGAAGATGCATACCAGGCTGCAGGCTTAATGCAGGACTGTAAATCAAGCCTTTGGTAAATGCAACTGTCAAGTCCCACATCTTGACACTGAAGCCAGTGTAGAAGTTACATAATGGCCAGTGCAACCCATAGCCACCTGATCCTGGTTACAGTTTTTCACTTTTTCATGGAGATATTTTGATTGCTTAGATGTCTCATATTTTTGTTGTCTCATATTTTCTCATTCCCCTTATCTCCAACTGGTTGCTGCACATGGCCACCCCTCCTGCAATCTGGTTCTGTCCGAGGACCGGTTCCTGTTAATGGGGTGATCTTCTTTCCCACTGTTGCCTAGTGTTTGATCCTAAGGTTGGGTCAAGAAGGGCATCTGGTGTAAAGATGTGCCAAATCAAATATGCAGAGCGATCCACTGTGGCTACCTCTTGCAAATGCGTGAGGAGCTGATAGAAAGAAGAAGCTACAAGATCCTCTTCAAGCGCACCTCCAGACCTTTTTCAGTATGGCTGCTGTTTTCTACATGAAAGCCCAGTTATGGCCTCTTGTAGTTGTGATGCACTGCTGGATCTTGTTCAGCATGTCAAAATGGTAATGATTTAACTCTGATTTTTGTTTTTGTGAAGCAATGCGCTCTGAGCTGTTACCTCCTGGTCTGCACGACATTTCAGGTCATTTCCTCTGAATTTTCTCTCCTAGGCAACACAGGATGTGCACAGCCCTGTGCACTATGAAAAAAACAAAACACACCCGTGCTCCTTGTCTTGCTTTTGTGTGACATGCAGCCTTTGTGCTGAAAACTGCTTGGTCATAACTGGATGTCCAGCTCTCATCCTGTCATTATCCTCCAAGTTAGGTCAGTTTGAAAGGAAGATTTATGTTTGTCTCTCTCGTACTCTCTCTCTTTGTATCAAATTTTTGAATTAGGGTTTCTTACTTGTAAATAAGGCTGCGCTTTCCAGATCCAGTGTCTGGTGCATAATATGGATGGATGTGATTGGATTTTTTAATTGCAAAAAACAAAAGTTAATCTACACCTGAATGCAGCAGCAATCACCACCAGTAGTCACATAACACACACACACACTCCTACACACACAAAGAAACCCTGTCTGCCTCTATTATGTTGGTGCTCATGTTCTTGCTGTCTTTGCTTACCATTAAATACACACACAGATGCACATAAACAACTAGCAGCCAATTACTCTCTCATTAATTATTTTACATGCTGCCCTTTATGGTGATTACTGTGACCTTTCCCTCCAAAGCATTTCCTCCACTCTGCCTCTGCCATCCCACCATCTTGGAGGCTTTTAGCCCCCGATGTTTCAACTGCGCTCCCAGAAAAGCCAGCCCCCACAATCGACCAGGCGAAAGACTGAGACCAATTAAAAGTATTTTACCCAGCACTTAAGGTTGACAGGGACTGGCGTGCTCGGCTCAGCAAATGCCATTTTTACAGCAAATTCATGAATGCGTAATTGTTGGGCTAATGAACCTGATGGTTTGAGTGCTGTAATAGAGGGACCCCCCACCTTGGCAACCACACACACACTTGTCAAACACAGCCATTTCTGCTGTTTTTATTCATTAGACCTGTTTATTTGGTCATCGAGAGAACCAATCCGACATTTTTCTGAGTTCTTCAGCTGAGGCTTATGAAGCAAACAGAAACATACAGCATGCACATATATGCTGCATCTGTCAGCTGTTGACATGCTGTTGTTAGCTTAATCGGTCTGACTGACTTTCTGATGTGGCAGAGCTCATTTACGTTCAGGAAAGAGGGGGTCCTTTTATATAAATGTTCTTAAAAGAATATAAAGACCAATCAGAAATGAGCAACGTCACCAGCAATATGAAGTCTAGAGAAATGCTGCACATTTGCTTATGTGAAAGGGCCTTTTTGTTTTTAAGTGCCGCCTGTAACCTGTAAAGCAGGGGTGTCAAACTCAATCAGAGAATGGGCCAAAATTGAAGTCGCCGGCCAAACATGATTAACCTTTATTGAACAATCTAAAACTGAAAGTAGTTAATCAGCATTATGAATGTGAATGGCAATAATACGGCAACTTTTTCCTCAACACATTAAATAAACTATAATGTGTTTCTTCAAAAATAACATTAAGGAAAATGAGATCATTTCAAGCTGATGGAAATTTCCAAATTTCTTTTTTGGTGCAATATCAGCAAATAGTCCAGAAACAAGAAACAGTGATGCACTGTCAGCTCACCTGTGCAGGTCTCCCTCTGCATCTTCTCCCATACCCGTCCCACAATTTCACTCTTTTCCCCACACATCACAGGCTGGGAAAAGAGACGGGGTTTACCTCTGATGTCAGCAAACAGGTCCTTTGCCTCCCACCTGTTTTCAAAGTCCACTTTTCGTTTGGCAGGTCCATGCTAGGCAGTCACTGCATGTTAGCAAACAGTGGTGTTTCAACATGGGGAGGGCTAATTTTAAAGTTATTTCTGGATTTTTCCTTTTTTTTCCCCTCCAAATGATAGTTAACTCATAATTTCCTAGACTTGACTTCACAAAAGTCCTGTAGCACACAAGAAAAAGTGACAAAGTAAACCAAGAAAAAGCAGAAATGTACTTACCGATATCTTCACTACAGTGAATAACATCCTCGGCCCAACAACGTGATTAAAAATATGCATTTCCATTTCAGCTGTTAACACAGGACAGCCACCCTCTTTCATGTTTCAGAGTTCTCTCAATATATTTCTATTGAGATTCTTTGACTATCATGTCTCTGGTTTAACTTATACACTAATTAGTCACTGAATACATTTCCAAGCAAGGAAGTGTACCCATGGTAACAGCCACTTTGAAGTATGGATACTGTGGTATTTGAAGGTGTCATTCATGTGAAAATGAAATAAAGTTGTAGTAAATGTGGTTTATTTTCATTTATTTATTCATTTATTTTACTTTGTTGGCATGTGAAAAAAAAATAATATAGCCCAGTTCCTACAAATGCATATGTGCTTGGATTAGCAGTAATTCTTGTGATCCAAAGATCATGAATTCCTGGAGAGGCTGATACATCTGCTTCATGTTTCATATGCAAAAAAAAAAAAAAAAGCATGTGCGACCCTTTAGGATAAGGACTGTAGCAAATTAACATACAAGCCTCCCACTAGAGCTCAGATGAGTGACACAGGTTACTGCACCTGCATATGTTTGTAATAGAGTAGGAAAAAACGGTTCAATTCACTCCCATGGCAGAAATTCTAAATGCCACCTAATTTAAAAGCTCATTCAAATTAGCTTGAATGCTGGTGTGGCTATCGATCATGCTGTCAGGTGCAGGCTTAAGAAGGGCTCCAGTATAACTATTGGAAATGTACAGTGCTGCTACACATTAATGCTATTAAAATGTTAATCAAAATCAGAATATCTATTTTCTTACCCACAGAATGTATATTTGTAAATAAGCGGTTCCCATATATATATATATATATATATATATATATATATATATATATATATATATATATATATATATATATATATATATATATATATATATATATTTGTTCTTCAGAAGTTTGTGAATAATCAGTAAAAAGGCATCAGCTGTGCAGACAGCCTCTGTTCAGCTGTGTTGTCCCTTCCTGGGGTTATTACATGGACCTCCACCAGGCTTTGTTTGGCCTTCCATAAGGCTCCAGCGGGACCTAATGACTTTCATTATCAGATGGGGGAATTTAATTTGAGCTGCACCGCTGTCAGAGATGAGTAGCCTGATATGGAGCCATGCAGGAGAAAATAAAAGAGTGAGTAATTACTCTTTTAGGGTGTGGGTGGGGTGGGTGCAGCTTGTGGGTGAGGAGAGCAGAGCGGGTCGAGACACCGAGAGAAAGACTGGGAGCAGGCAGGAGCGACGCGGAGCATGGTTTATGAAAGAAATCAATAGTGAGTTGCCACCGTCAGGTTATGAGATTTTGAGTGGGGATCTGTTTCCTCATTGTGACCGGAGCAATGGTCTGCGTTATTATCCACGAGGTCCCTAGACGGGTAAGCAAACAAAAGAGGGAGCCCGGTGAGCGTGAGGAGCTGTTTGTGGGTACACGAAAGCGAGGCCAGATTAGTAATGTGTGATTAGGAATCTATTCAGTTGCAGAATTACTGCCTTCTACTTCTTCAAAAACATGCTCCCCCTTTCCTGTTCAACAGAAACCTGATGTGACTGCCTCATTTCTGAGACAGAATGAGAAAATGACTGAGGAAGGAGATAAATATTCATCAGTTTCATTTCAATTTCCCAAATGCTTTGGTAAATAAATTTAAAAAAAATAAGAAAAAAAAAGCTATGGCTTTATATATGAATACTTTTACACGACAAAATAACCGGCATCTGATTGCAACGTGTGCAGATAAAATTACCGTCTTTGCGGTGTGCTGCACAGTCACAGCAGATGCTGTGACATTGTCTTTCTCAGCTAAGTTGCAGCTCACTTTGGCAGCAGAAAAGTGACACCATAGCACCAACCTTGATAAAGACAAGAAGGCTGCAGTAAAAAGGAAATCTCTCAGAGGTGTGCCATTGCCAAGCATCGCTCGCTGCTCTTCCAGCATTTGTAAATCTCCCATCTGTCTCCACAGGTCTCTCCAATAGCAGGATGCCTGCTCTGCTCTGAAGCATCAGTGTGGCTTATTAGCAACAATAAGGTGCAGCCAAACAAAAGGGGATAAAGAAGCTTAAACTGTTCAGCTTGACTGATGATGGTTTTTTTTTTTTAGAAAGAAATTAGTATATACTGTATATCCTTGGCGACGACAATCACTGTTAATCAGAACAAGAAACTAGGCTTCTTATTTTAAAGCAACCAGCTTGCAGTTCCTTTCCCTTTTGCCAATCCTGACAAGAGCACTGTGCAATTTGACAAATCCCTGCATCTCTCTTCTCCATATGCCTGTTCACCAATGTCCATAGCATCTGGCTGCATCTTGTTCCTGCTCCAACATGGCTGCTGGAGATGATCAGCTGCCATTCTCACTGGTGTGTGTGTGTGTGTGTGTGTGTGTGTGTGTGTGTGTCTACCACCTCCTGCTCCTTTCTCCCATTCATTCTGCTATCTTTGCATGCAGGGACTATTTTCACAGGATCAGCCTGTGTGAAATTCACTTACTGCTTGTAATTATGCATTTCATTTTGTCTTAATACTTATAAAGCAAAACAATTTTTTAGCATTTGGAGAGAGGCAGGGAGAGTCTCTTAAGAACCTCTCTTCTGGCCACATTCACACGCTCTCTGCCTTCAGATAAAGTGACTGGATTGTCTATCGCTATTCCGTGGCTGTGATTTCTGACTTGCCACAGAAAGCCCCGCCAGCATAAACGTAGTCTAGAGCCTCAAGTGGGCATATGAAGAACTGCAGATACGAGCACTTTGGGATCGGCTTCAGTTTTCACGTTGGTGCTTGTTGACAACCATAAGGGAAATGTCAGGAGGACTGCAGCGGTATATGTTTCCAGTTTTCAGCGCTGATAAATTAGAAAGAAAACACATTATTGTTACATGTAAAAATCAGTGAATCAGAGGTCCAAGTAGGACCTATAAGTTAATTCATGATCAAAGTGTAAATTTTCTAAAATGCTACATACTGGAAATTATTGTGACAATCAATGTGAACACAAATATTGCTATTTTATTTCAGTGTTGTAACATCTAAAAAAATTCCCCTGTTCCCCACCATAAGCCAAACAGCTGTGTTTGAAATCTGTCAAGCTAACAAACTGTGATTTCCCCACTCTCTGAAACACAAACAGCCACTGCAATCAATTCGCCTGACCCAAAGAAAAGTGAGACGGAAGCTAAAATATGCGACTCTTTGCCTTGAGGGGGCCCCAGCACAATACTCTTCTCCCCCTCATGTTAAACCCCTCAAGTTCCTGCTCCAACACTTGTCAATCATCTTGATGAGCGGTCTACCTTGAAATGGCATTTAGCCTAAGGCTGAGGGAACCAGCATGTGCAAGCACAGGCCCCGAAGAAGCCGTCAGTGAAGTTTCCCGGTGTGCAATTATTGAAGATGTAGAGGAACATCCACCTCCACAGTTTCCTTTTTTTTCTCCCAGGTTTTGGCACCCAAAAAGGTCCAATTAAGTTTCAAAGATATTTACTCATCAAGTCACATAAACAAGGATAAAAAATATCCTAATATATTCTATCCTAATATATTTTTTTCTATTTTAATTTGACTATGAAGCTCATTTCTAAAGCTCCTACGAGTGGTTATCTACTCCAGATGTTTAGATGGTAATAGCTTCATTTGTATGACCAGCAGAGGGCAGCATTGCTATCTGTTTGGCTTTACTGAGAACTTACGAGAGAGTGTATGTGTTACCTGCTACTGAACCAGCTGTGGTGGTGGCGGGGGTGTGGGGGCGTGTGGTGGTGTCTAAATGAGGAGAAAAAGAGGGGCAGGTGGATAACAGGAAGAAAGAGAATAAAGAAATAGCGACTGACAGATGGGCAAAAGGGGGAAAACTTAAACATTGTAATCTGCTGCTGAGCTGATGGGAGTCAGAAGATTAAAAATGAAATGCCTGATTTAATTTGTGTTACATTCACAGTCACTTTGCACTGTGTTTCATTATCAGTTTTTCACATCCCCCAGTATGGAAGCCATCACCGTCATCAAATATCAGCAGTCATACTTCAGTGTTTAATAGTGATAAAACAGAGTTATTGATGCACTAAACTTAGTAGTATCAGAGTTAAATCACTTTACTTGTGCTTATCTGCATGTAGATTTCCTGCATTGATTACATTTGCTGTCTGTAGAGCTTCATCAAATACTGTGACCGTTACAGTGCATTCAATTTAATTCTCTCAAATTTTATTTATATATATATATATATATATATATATATATATATATATATATATATATATATATATATATATATATAAAAATAGTGCCAAATCACAACAAACTGTCACCTCAAGGTAAAGACCTTGCAATAAATACAGAGAAAACCCAACTGTCAAAACAAACCTGTATGTGCAAGCACTTGGCGACAGTAGGAAGGATAAACTCCCTTTTAACAGGAAACCTCCGGCAGAACCAGCCTCAGGGTGGGGTGGTCATCTGCCGGGATTGGTTGGGGCTGAGGGGAGGGAGACAGGGCAAAAGACATGCTGTGGAAGAGAGCCAGAGATTAATAAAATGTAATGATTGAATGCAGAGTGGAATATAAACAGAGTGAAAAGAAGTGAATGAAAAGAAATACTCAGTGCATCATGGGAACTGTCATTTAATTTCAGAAAGGTTTTCCGTCACCTGCATGATGCCCTTTCTCTGCATGTCCATTATCTTCTGTGAATCTACACATACAGAGTGATGAAAGGATTCATATGAAGTTCATGTCTTTCATGAAAAGACTTTGTGACACTAATAACCTACATAGTCATTCTTTACCTATTTGGCCACGTGCTTGAGTATTGTACATCAGTGAGAAGAATATGATGCACCGTGTGAAGCAGGGATGATTCTCGCACCTTATGAAAAACAAAAATTGTGCTGTGTCCTCCTTTGAATTGAGATGTACTGACTACACTTTCAGTTTCAGCAACTGTGCAGAAACTGTAGCTTTGCTCTGCATGCTAATAAAGTGCTCGTATAATGCCTGAGCCTACTTGGCGCACGTAGTTATTCTGTCTGCTCATGCTTAAGAAAACCATTCGTAGTAGATGGCTAAACCATGTGAAAATTCCACGTTTGTGAATGTTCTTGGCAAACTTAAGAACACATTTGTGGAACACTTACCTGAACTCAGTATAAACGCACATACTGGGAATTGTATCCATATTCTGGATGATTGGTTTGCCTGTTGCTCTCATAAATGCACGTGGCTATTTTTTTGCCATCTGGGTGTGGCAGTGGTTATTCTTTTTCTCAACCTGTTACCACAGATCACCGTTATGAGCATGGTAACCATAGAAACACCTGCCTTATTTTGATGGCATCTGACTGCCTTAAATTATACCTTTTTAGCAGTGGTGATTAACCGTATTTTTTTATAATCTCAGGGCAACAAAAACTTCAGGGTCTGACTCTTAGTTGTAGGGCAAGAACGCTGGCAAAACCTGCTCTACTGATAATATCATGTACTGCTTTGAGTGCTATTAGATAAAAATACGGTCCTCATTATGGTCTCCCTCGTTGCCATGTGAAAAGATGAGGGCTGGTGCAGCAACAGCCTGCAGTTATGATCGGAAATAACTGGTTACCACCGGCAGGGGAGTTACCACCAATGCTGCCAGACAGCTTCAAGGAAAAGTTTGAAATTCTCCCCTCTGACTTAAATATTTAAACATAATCAAACTCAAAAAAACTTTAACAGCCAATATCAACAAGTGGAATGGAAAAAAACTTGATGTGTTAAACATTAAATGCTGAATGTTAACTGTTAAATAATTAGTATAGAATTTAGGGGACTCTATTAGAAGCACATCATGTTGAATACAATAATTTTAATTGTCATTTTTTTCATTTGTGCATAAACAACTGTAACTACTAGTTGCTGAGTTTTTGGTTAATTTTGACTGGGGGAGCAGGACCTCATCACTGGAGTGTTAAGTTGCAGAAGCCACTGCAACTTAAGGTTTGGATCTTGTAACCTCAGTGCATCAAACTGGAGCTGACGTGTGATCGCTGCAAGCCTGGAACACCAGAGATTTGCTAATGTGGCGATACCATTGAATTTCTGAAATTTTGCCCATTTATTAAAAAAAAAGAAAAAGAAAAACAAACTGCTAATTATTAGATTATGATGTAAGCAACACGGGTCATGAGGTGTTACTATCTATCTAGGTATCTGTTTTTTTTCCATAAAGAATAACACTTTAACTTTCAGGATATCAACATTTTGTTAATACACTATTAAAAACTAAAGGTCACTCAGGTAGAATGAGTTTTAGGTGGGATATGTATAACCCCATTTCCAAAAACATTTGGATCGTGTGTAAAATGTAACTAAAAAGAGAATTCAGTGATTTACATATTTCACAAATCACTATTTTATTCACACTAAAACACACACAAAAAAACCATCAAATGTTTAAAAGGATTCTATGTGCTAAATGGTCCTGGGTTTTCTTTGTTGTATTTTTCTGTTCATGATGCACCAAAATATGCTGTGTGGATAAAAATATTTAAAATATTTGGCATCAAAACCTGTATATACCATTCAGCACTGATGGTGCCTTTCCAGATGTGCAAGCTGCCAGTTCCATAGGCACTAATGCACCCCCATACCATCAGAGATGCAGGCCTTTGAAATGAGCACTGATAAAAAGTCGGATGCTTTTCCTCATCTTTAATTCAGAGGAAGTGGCGTCCATGTTTTACAAAAAAAATTTAAAGAAATTAAAATTTGTCTGACCACAGAACACTTTTCCGCTTCACTCCATTTTAAATGAGTTTTAGAAGACGGTGGTGTTTCTGAATCATGTCCCCATATGGCTTCTTCTTTGAATGATAGAGCTTCAACCTGCAGATGGCAAGACGAACCTCGTTCATACAGAATGGTTTCTGAGCACATGCAGTGATTTCCATGACACAACCACGCAATCACGGGCATCCAGTATTCATTTTCTGCTCTGTCCCTTGACCACAGAGATTTCTCCACCAGATTCCCTGAATCTTATGAAAGTATTATGTACTCTAGATGATGATGTTAAAATGTCTAAAATTATTCTGAAACTGTTTCACATTTTGTAGACATATTGGTGAACTTTTGCCTCTCTAAGATGCTCCTTTTATACCCAATCACATTACAGACCTGTTGTCAATAAACCTAGCTAGTTGCTAGATGTTTTTCAGCTTTTTGCTGCTCCCACCCCAGCTTTTTTTTGAAACATTTTGCTGCCATCAAATTCAAGTGAGATAGTGAAAACAAACCCGTATATGCAAGCACTTGGCGACAGTAGGAAGGATAAACTCCCTTTTAACAGGAAACCTCCGGCAGAACCAGCAGTGAAATGTCTTGTTGATATGTTTTCTATCTTCTATTGTGAATAAGATATGGGGTTATGCGATGTGCAAATCACTGCATTCTGTTTTTACTTAAATTTGGCACAGCATCCCAACTTTTTTTAGAACTGGGGTTGTGGATCATTGGCTTAATCTTTGTCACCTTTATTACACTCAACTGGACGGACCCATCAAGACTTTCACTGCATGTTTGTCATGCTTCCAAAGCCTAGGCTAACAATCGCATCCTGATTTCCATTATTCTAGCACAAATAGCATAGCAGGTCAGTTATGTCCATTGTGCTCCAATGCAGAAATCCCGATTCACTCAGTGTGGTTGAAAGTTTATGACTCTACTCATATTGCCTGAAATCTGAAATATTCACTTAGGTCTGGACCAAATAAAATAAGTTGTAGGTGTGACTGCTCACACTTGTACTGACACAGTATGTGTTTCTTTCTTTTTTTTTTTTTGAAAAAAAAAGTACTTCTCTTTCCTCTTAAATGCATTTTCTCTACTTTTCACGCATATCTTAGAATCTGCTGTCTGAACCCAGGGTCACTGCAGATAACACTGAGATGTACAGAATAATGTGAATGCAGAAAAGCTGTCATTCATTGCACACTGCGCTGTATAATATGACCTTGCTTGAGAGTTGTGTGTAGAGCAGAGATCAACAGTGCAACAGCCCAGACTCCAGACTAGACATCACGTCAAACCTCCTTTTGACTTTTCCCTTTTTCTTCCCCCTGCTCCTTGTCTACTTATTTATTCCAATCTCAGAACACCATGTTCCCAGAGAATATTTTACTTGAATATTTCACTACATGCTCTCTCTGGTCCTCTCTCTCTCTGTGTCTGTGCGTTGTAATATTTATTTATTTCAGGAATAATTTTTTGGTGAATTACAGCAAAATGGCTACAGCTGTAATCAGAGGATAAGTAGCAGCCGACATGGCAGGTGTTTGAGGGAAGATAAGGCGAAAACCATTGTGAGTCTGTGCCTGCCTTCCATTTAAATGTTTTGGGGCTTCGACTTCGTTGTTTGATTTGTTACCTTCAGCTTTCCTGTGAGCAGTCGGGAGGGAGATAGCAAGAGTTTCGTCTTAGCGTGGTTTTTCTTGCCACAATGTTTGTGCTGTCCTTCAGATGTAAGGGGTTAGGCTTTTGGGCATGCCCATACGGTGCCGCACAGATGAGTGCATGTCAGTGGTGTCGTTCATTAATAGATCACAAGGAATTATGGCTCAAATTGTGTTTTTGCTCTCTCAACTTTAGCAGGGTGAGCGTGCACGTCCACTCTCATCTGTACACACACTCTTCAGTTATGATATTCAAAATGACACACACATACAACCACACATACACTTGTCTCTCAGGAAGTAGGTGTTAATTATATCAGTTTTGTTCCACCAAGTCCTCCAGAGAAGCTGAAGCCAACGTGTTCATGTTTGATTTTTGGCTCAGACACTCAGAGAATGAAAACTGTTTCCACCATGCTCTTAGTGCTCCATTATTAAGCCAATAAAGAAGCATACAATGCTGTGTGTGTGAGAGGGTGTGAGTGCTGGGGGTGGTTGTGGTGGTGGTGGTGGTGGGTTCCTCTGCTGGAGCTGCTCCTGCACAGCAGTCTCATTTTTATTAGCTCCCAAGACACAATTGACGCCAAGAGAAAACATCAGAGCCGGCACTGTCCTCCTCGCTTCCTTTCTTTTAAATTAAAGTGATATCTCATTGCTGTACAACAGACTAGCTGTGTAACAGCTGGGAAATTGAGAAGAATTATATTGATTCCTGCCATCACTAAAAAGATGTCTGCTTTGTTTCAACACAGTTTTTGGAGGGAGTGTTCAAAGGGGATTTTGGAGAGGTGCAGGGGCTGAACGAATGCTGCTGGACACATTACTGAAAGTTTGAGTATAATTACTCATGTCTTAAATCACTTCAATTGTAGCTTGATCATTAAAGCTATGACACTGATGAGAAGGTGTCCTAACTTGGTAAAAGGGAAGAACTTGACTACGCAAAATTCTTTATATTTTGTTTCCAAGCAGCCAGACTTCCTTATACTTTATGAAGTGCTCTTGAGCAATAGTTCTCCAGACTTTCTGGAGGTCTTTCAAAGTCTTGTACCTGGCCATTTTTTGGTTGCTTTTTATGAATCCTTCAAGCATAAAAAGAGATGAACCCGTGTTGTGTCTACACATAACAAAGAACAACTTTAAAATTGTATCTTTAGGCACTTTGTTCCTTGCCACCTGTTGTAAAAATACATAATTTGTTCCAATTTCTTTAGATTAATCTCTTTAAAATGCTACTAACACAGTTTGACAGGTATAAAATAGTTTTTTGCAACAATAAGGCAATTCTAAAGAGCTATTAGTCAAAAACTTGGCTTATCTTAGTGGGGTGTGCAGTGTGTTCTTAAAAAAAAAACATTGAGGACACTGGTTAAATGCAGGACAAAATAAATAGAGGCCTACCTAAAAACTTTTTACATCAGATGGAAAGTATTTGAAAGTCATGTCCTTAAGGAATAGTAAAGAAAACCAGCAGAGACCTCACACAGGACCTGAGATATGCATCTGGCCCTTCAGTTGATCCATCGGCTGATTGCCGAAGCCTCATCAGAATTGGTCTCAGTGGAACGGTAGCTGTCAAGAAGCCATTCTTAAGAAAGGGAAACAGGGAGGAAGGGCTGAGGAATGCAAAATTACACATAAACTGGACTGAAAATCAGTGGCAACAGGTCTGATGGAGCGGAAAGCATCTGATTGGCAAGAGCTTCAATTAAGAGCATGACCGTAATCTCAAATACACTGCCAATACAGTAAAAGCATACACACACACAAACACACACACACACACACACAATAACTTCCTCAGAGCCCGGATGTCAACACTATAGAAGCAGTGTGGGATCATCCTGACAGAGCACAGAACAAAAGGCAGCCAACATTCAAAGAAGAGCTTTGAATGTCCTTCAAGAAGCCTGGAGAACCATTCCTGAAGATTCAAAGAAATTACAAGAAAGCTGCCCAGGAGAGTTCAGGCTGTGTTGAAGAATAAAGGTGGTCACTCCATTTGAATTTCTTAAACTCCGTTTATCCCTTATATACTGTATTTACATTTGCAGATTTCACTAAATCGCTGCTCCCATTTCATGGCAAAATATAAAGAAATGAGGGGCGGCTCAAGACTTTTGCACAGTACTGTATGTTTTGTAAGCAGCTGTCGAACTGCTTTCGCTTCAACAGTTTATATCCATTTTTAGTGGCACACCAGGAAGTGCAAGTAGGATGGCAGCTTTTTATGTTTTTCTGTCCTTGTAATTTTCTTCGCCCTTCTTGCCCTTCTTAGTCTTATGCTGGGGTCCAGCACAGAGCACAATGTGCACAGTTGGGAAGACAGGTGCAAACAGTTGGGAGGTTTAGTCACATGATGCTGCACACAGAAAGTTATTAGCATTATGGTTAAAAGAAATGGTGGCGTTCCATTAAACCAGGCTCTCCACCGTGTTTGACTTTATTAAATTCATGTAAATGACTCCAGGCTACAAAGTAACCTGTTTATTGCTCCACATTTTTATACAGTGTTAACAGGTCACTTATAAGTCAGTATATTATGGAAGAGGTATTGGATCCATGTTCCAAATGTATATAAGACTCGTGTGAGTAATGAAAATATAAAATGAATGTATAAGTCAGGATAACATTAGAGCCCCATTTCATTATAGAAATGGGGCTTACCATCTTCAAAATTATTTTGCCCTCATTTGGAGGCCTTATCTTCAACATTTCTACAAATACTTTTTGGTAACCGCATCCTAGAACAGACACAAAAAATGTCCATGTTAAAAGTACACACTAGACTCTTGTACAAAAGTTTATACTACATAATGTCTTTCTGTTTAGATAATCTATAACAATAAGCCAGATATAATGCATACTTACTTACATTCACACCATATTATACTCATGTGTGTACAGGAATATTACTACATAATGTACCCAGACTATCTGCTCATATCAGTGCATCATGTATAACATCATTATAATCATGAGGCAACCATGTTGTTTACATTTGAGCAATATTGTTGACCAGCAGGTAGGGTTTTAATATTGCTTAATGATGAGTCATAGTCTGTACCATTTATGGCCATGAGTCCCTGACCAACATGTTAGACAGTGCTCAGCCAATCAGATGTTGGCAGGCTAATCAATAAGGCTGCAGCCTAGAACTGATGTTACTATAACCAGACTGGCTCTTTACCTAGAAATTTGGGATTCCCTCGTTTCTCACTGTCAAGCTATATCAACTGTTCAGTGACCTAGGTCCATTTCAGTGGACAAGAAGCATAGCCAATCATACAGTACGATATAATCGTTGGCTAAGCCAGTCAGGCTGAGAGAGAAGCTGCATGTCATTAGCATATTATCATAGCATTAGCAGCCTTAAATTGACCATGTTGTTTACTCTCCACTTCAGATAAATACAGCCAAAGTGTCCAAAGGGTACTAAACATCCAGGGATATGAATATCTTGTTGCACATCTTTTAAGGGTAAAGAACTCAAATTTTATGGCTCTACTCCTTGTGGTTTTGGAGTCTATAGATCAGACAGGTACAATCTCATGGATGGACGGCCTTATAATTACTTCTTAGTTATCAGCTAACACTAGCAAGCTTGGCTAGCAAGCTGTATCCATAAACTTTATAGATGCAGAGACAAGAGATTAAGGGGGACAGAGCAGCCAGGCATGGGAAGCCACTAAAAGCCTACCCAAGCGTATCAAAACCAGTGTCCGTCATATTTGCTTGTCAGCTGAAAGTCAAATGCCAGTGTCTATAATTAGCGCAAGCCTACATACAAGCGAGATCAAATTCTCAACAATATAAACTATTCATGTGGGTCATATTTTTTCCTTTTTCCGGTTTAAATAATTGAAAAGAAGAGAAGGCTGGGGGAAAATTAAAAAAAAAAAAAAAAAAAAAAAAAGCTTTAACAATGATCTGAAACCTACAACTGAAGAAGTTCACTGACAATTATAATTGTACAATTATATGATTATAACCCTCTGTACTTCTGTCCAATAACAGCGATACTGAGGTGAGTTGCTGAGAATTTCCCAAGCTTTTTTGTGCAGTTAGCTATGGTTAGCCAGCATTACTGAAACTTTCATTGATGTTGCGCTACCACTGTTAACGAGTTGGACATTTAGTGAATAAACTCTCATACGATGTGAGGATGGATTCTGTTTATCAGAGGGTAAGTGTGATTTTTAGGACACTCAAGCCTAACATTAGCTGGTACACAGCTTATAACCAGCTGTGGTTGTTGCTTAGTCGGCTCCTTTCAGCTGCCCGGAGGCTCGCAGGTCTGATCTGCTGAAAATCAGTAATTGCAACAAAATCTGGAATAAATAAGCATCTTTATGTATGTTTTATGCTAGTTATCAAGAGTTGAAGTCACATGCTACTGCAGTACTGGCAGTATTAAGTGTAAAATTATTAATACACTGAATTGATAACTCTGTGAATGGAACTTACATCATCTATAATTCTGAAATCACCAAACTCTCAATCTGATTCACTGACCCCCGTTTTTCTCCATTCATCATCAGGTTGAACTCAATTTACCACTATTCACACTGACTCAGTGACTCACAGCATTGATCACTCACCTCTCTTTGTCCGTAGGAAATTGATGGAATATGTGCTTTTGACCCGTCCTGGGGTCAGTGGAAGTCTTGCTGTTATTGCTGCAGTTGATGGCACAGCAGAATCGAGCACCTTTGCTGGTCGTTCTTGCAGGCGCTCAGGAAACTTTCAGACAGTTGATGCAAAACACTAACAGACTAATACTAGAACTTCAGTCACCAAAACCGCCAAATGGAAAATTCTTGGATGCTTTGTACCATTCAGCAGCACAAATTATCTCTCAGAGAATCCCATGAAAAATGTTCCAAAACGCACCAGCATCACAATCTTAACAAAATCCAAACAGGTGACTAATAAAGAAGAAATCACTCCTTAATGCACAGTTATTAAGGAGGGAATTAGAAAGCCCTAAATGTTCTTTTTTTGTATGAGCCTGTAAACACATTATTTTCTTTACCATAGTAGGGCCTTTTAACTCTGGAATCTATGTGGCGTGACTCGCTTTTGGAGCCAGACTCAAGTGGCAACTTTTGGAACTGCAGTTTTTGGCACTTTTATCTTCAATTTGCAGCCCTGTACGCTTCCACTTGGATAAAAGCAGCTAATTAATTAATTTGTTTGTTGTGTTTGCTGTAGGTGTGTCTCTGTTAGCCCTCTAATGGACTGCTGACCTCTCTGGGGGGGGACGCTTCTCGTCCAATGTCAAGAGCAATAAGTAGGCTCTAGCCTCTCTATGTTGGTTGGATAAGCAGATGAGAAAACGCATGGATGGATTATCGTGCAAACACTGTTGTGTTACATTTTACATGATGCTATTTTGTGAGATGCAGCAGAATTAAGATGGAAATGGCGCCAGTTAGTATTTTGATGGAAAATGGGTACAATTCCATTATAAAGGACTATTCACTGTGTTTGGCTTGATTCAGGCTCACACAAATGACACCAGTCTGCATAGTAATCTCACACACTTCGACTCATATCAAAACAGATCAGTTGTAACTCTGTACGCCATTGTTTATGTTGAATTAAAGCAGCTTATTATGAACAGCTTCATCATATTTATTTCTATCATCACGGCGCTGTTTAAATAAAAACCCACACCACCTGCCTCTGGCTACACATTTATGATGCTGTGTGTGTGTATGTGTGCACATTCTGACATGCTGCATCATTTAGAAAACAACATGATGTTCGGGAGAAACCAGTTCTTCAGATGTTGAGCCATTGTTGTCATGTGTCACTGTAATTGGCCCAGCTGTTTCTCAGCGATGACTAGCTGACAGCAGATTTACGATACATATTACACGGATGCACGTTGTACATGACGCAAAAATATCACACGTTCTACTTCACTCCGACTTCTCCGACCGTTTGTTGTGCTTGCATGATTAAAGTCGAGCCCTGAGACCCTGCAGTCAAACAAGCAGCACCGTTAGGCTGTGCAGTGGTGCTTCCATGCAAATATAAGCCCTACATAGTTTCTGCAATTACAGTCTAAAATCCTCTTCTTTTCACATATTTCAAATTCATCCTGTGTGGAAATATGTTTGGGCCCGATTTAATAGAAATGACATTAAATGGTATTTTTAGTTCAGAATCATAAGTATTAATCTTTGACAGCTGTAGAGGAAAAGTCGTGTGTTGCCAGAAGCCACTGAGATATGGCGAGTCCATCAAATTTTTACCTGCTGTTGGTGCTAAATGAAAAGTCAGTGTTCAACAAAGTCATTAGGATAAATCCAAAATGCCCCAAAGTTTCACAGCAGTTCATTCAGTACTTAGGAAGATATTTTTAATCTTGGATCAGGCAGTCAGTGTCTGACTGAAATTTCTATCTCTAATGCCCCAGTACTGCCTATTCAAAAATGTACAATTGTAATTTGGTAGTGTCCAAATCCATGTGATGCTTTTTTTCCCCCTCCTTGTTACACAAGCTACATTCAAACAGTTCAGCGAATCCATCTGTAAATACCAAAAACCTGATTTGCAGATCAAACAACAACTTCTGTGTCAAAACGACTTGAATTTAGTGAACAAGACCTCCACATGTGATGAGAGCTGGTGTGGTTACAACCCAAAGACCAAAGAGCAGTTTTCAGTAAAAGTCCTCAGTGCACGCCTCCCTACAGAGTGCGGCCAGGAGCTCAACGTTTTCTTTCCATTTTATTTATTTATTTTAATTTTTGTGTTACTTTGTACCCCACAGTCAAACTCTCACTGCAGAGTTGTGTTTTAATGTCCTGCCACACATGAGGGAGACCATTCAGCAGCAACAGTTTGAACTGTGGTGCGTTCCAGAGGCTACATTCACTTCCCAGCTGAGAAATGAGAAATTTTTGAGATTCAGCCTGAATCTCCATTAGTATGGCACGACTATGCAGTAGATTATGAATTATTATGAGAGAAATTATTCTTTTTGTAGGCTGCTATTAAGGAGTGAAAGAGTTTCTGAGTTGTGTACCAAGTGGGTTTTGTTTCTTTGACTTCTTTTGCCTTCAGGGCTCATCCAGTATGCTGAAGGCAGAAAATATTAAGTAAAAGCAGTACAATTCTGGATATTCCACCCCCCCCCCCAAAAAAAACAAAAAAACACCCTATAATTAATGTAATGATAGGATAGTGAATAATCATCTTATATTTCCTTAGATTTTTAGTACCTACACTGACTATTAGCTCGTGTCCTTTGATAGCCTACTTGTTTTTGCCACTGCATCCATCCATCCTCTTATCCTGTGCAGGGTCACCAGGGGTGGGGGTGGAGCCTATCCCAGCTGTCAAAGGGCAATAGGCAAGGTACACCTGCCAGCCTGTCACAGGGCTAACACAGACAAATATTCACACCTGTGAATTTAGAATCACCAATTAACCTAACCCCAGTACCTGCATGTCTTCGCTTTCTGTGGGAGGAAACTGGAGTACCGAGCAAAAGCTCACACAAACACGGGGAGAACATGCACCTAGGACCTTCTTGTGCTGAGGCAGCATTACTAACCACCACGCCACCATGGAGTTCTTGCGAAAGATCAATTTAAAATGTATTTTCATACAAACAAACAATATACAATATTGTACCACAATGTACCCTAACCAGTTTCAAGACAATCTGGATGACGCTAACATTACTGTTGTTCTCCAGTAATACAACTGACCATGGTTATTTTTTTTTCTTTCAACATTAACTCTTTTAATAAAAAATTGTGGTGGTAACTTATGGCAGTAGCAGATTGTTGTTCTTTAAGATACTGACATTATAGTTTTCTGACAGCCTGAAAAGTTTGGAAAAAAATGGAAATCTATATTTCAGGATAAAGACACACAGCGCTTCCATTATCCAACTCTCACTGCCTTTATTATAAATGAGTGGGGGCATTGCTATCACAGCAGCTGCTCTAGTCATCATCTTCCATGTGTAGTTTTTGCTCTGTTTGTGGGAATTCCTCTTCCTCAGCACGAAAGGATAGAAAAGAACACTGGTAGGCATACCCACATACCACCACTGCAGCCTCGGTGTATATGTTGCCTATGGTACTAAAAAAGAAAAAACTAAGCTAAAAAATGAATAAAAAAACTGCCCTCATATTTTCATAATCTTGCTATCAAAGCTACCAATTCAATTTAGCTCAATTCAGTTTTATTTATATAGTGCCAAATCACAACAATAGTTGCCTCAAGGCACTTTATAAGGTAAAGACCCTACAATAGTAGTTGTAGTAGCAATATTAAGCCATCCACAGCCCCCAAGAGCACTTAGGTCCTGAGGCCACATGTCCCAATGATAACTGCATGTAGGAAAAGAGAGACCCCAGATGGATCCCCCATGGCCAAAGGGAAAGAGCCCCAAAGGACTACAGGCAACAGACAGCTGACTCCATGAGAGGCCAGCCATCCCATCATGAGCCCAGGACAGGGCCCCAGGCACCCGAGAACCACCTGGAACCCAACAAAGACCACCACCCCACATCAAAGAGGCATGAGCCACCCCAGACGACAACAGGAGCAGGTCAGCAGCCACACCAGGCCATCTGGCCAATAACGACCAGTGGGGAATGGTTCACAGTTTTGATTTATTGTATTTTTATTCTAATAGTTAAGTGTCACCAACTACAAAGTACATCTGAGGCTGATGGGACTGTCACTTGTTCAAGGATGTAGTCAAAGATCAAAGTTTTAGAAAGTAAAGTTTTGGCCTGATGGTCTTGATAAAAAGTCAGGACAGAATACAAATCACAAAGTCATTTGGATGTTTATCAATTTTAGCATCAAACTCTCAGGTAGATATTGAGATACATGTGATTTATTTCCTTTCCAGCCGTATTAGCCTTCGACGTTTCTTTCAATGAAAATTTCATAAAATCTGCCACCGACCTGCGATCACACAAATATGACTACATCATTTCGTCGGAATAAACAAAAACATGACTTGCTGGAAAAATGCATCCGATTGGAATACAGTGCAGGCATAATAGAGCTAGCCTTAAAATCAGATCAAACAGACTACTGACATTTGTCTTCTACATCAAAGCAACTTCTTCAAAGTATGGTTAAAAGCAGCCTCTTAAATAAAATGGTAGACAAAGACAGAGGAGGACATTAAAAAAAAAAAATCAATACCACCTGAGTCTTCTGTTGCAATTATGTATAATTTGCTAGAGGCTATTGGAAAACACTGTCATTTGTTGCCTACCAACCATACACAATCAGTGCTAAAAAAAAAAAAAAAAAAAAGCTGAAAAGCTTTCCAATTACAATCTACGCAGTCTCACATGTGATGCTAATCCAAACAACAACAGCAAAAAAATTCTTTCTCTGCTCTTCGTTGCACGGGTGTGACCTTCCTTGAACATTTGAACAAGGATAAGCGACGTCTAAACGCACCACTTGCAAAATAGTTTAAGAACGGTTGACAGTGTTGCTGTGTTACAAACAAACACAAAGTGTCAGTGATGTTTGCCATGCAAATCTAACATGCACCCCCCCCCTTGTCTTCCCCGTGTCCCTTTTAATCCTTATTCTTCTGAAGTCTGAGCGCCAAAGACAAAGGTTTGTTTTCAGTTGGCAGGGCTTCCTGATCTGCTGCTGCTAATTGACACTCTCAAGATTTGTAAGTCAAAGTGAAGGCAAAGATGTCATAAAACTTTCATGATCAAACAGCGTTAGCGTTCCTGGCTGACAGTTTACTGTGAAGAAGCCGCGTCAACGCTGCGAGGCTCAGGTTAAAAACTTTGTTGTTTTAATTAGTTTATGGCATGTGTGAATTCCATGTGTGTATATGTTTAATCCTGTGTCTTTAAGATGATTCCCCTAAGCCTTTAGTCCTGTAAAAGAAACGCGTGTTTGTGTCTCTTCAGGTGCGCGTGTGTCCGTGCATTTGTGTGTGTGTGTGTGTGTGTGCAGGAGCAGGGAGAGTTCCCTTCTGCACTAACCCCAAAAAGTCATCTTCACTGAGGCAGCTACTCCTGATGAAGGGGAGCCAGATTTTGTTCCAAGCCACCAGCCTCCTGCTTTTCTCCCTCTACATCTAACCCACTCTCTTACTTGTTCTCCACCTCTGGCTCTTCTCTCTCTCTCCCCCTCTCTTCCACTCCACCTGCTCCAGCTCTCACTCTGCGAAACCTCTCTGGACTCCTCTGAAGAAGCTCATCTGAGAGTTACTAAACTACTTTTTTTTTTTTATGGTCAGAGGAAGAGCGAGAGTCTCTTTTGAGGCCCTTTGATGCAAAACTTTACCCCCCCCCCCGCCTTCACAGAAAGTTAGTGTACACATCCACGGAAGCTGTATGCAGTTCTGCAAATAATTCTTTGGAGACTCATCTTTGGCGAAAGACTATCAAAAGCTAGAGTCTTCAAAACAGATATTATTATGGATGAATTTCACCGCCACACAATATGCACAGCCTTGCACCAAGCAAGATGGATGGATGTGCAGCTGTAAAAAGGCAGGGAAAAAAACAGAAAGTGACACTCAGCGACATTAAATATACAAAGGCTCACACACACAGGCACACGCGCGCACACAGATACCCGCTCATGCCGAGCAAACCTGCATGTGGCGCAACAGCAACAGTAGAGCTCGACAGTGCAGGATTGCTTCTAATTGGAAAGCCTGCACCCAGAATTCTAATGATGCTGAAAGCCTTTTAACATTCACTTGATATTCAAAATGCCTCTCTGTAGGTGTTACCCAAGCAGGGTTTCAGAGCACCGTCTATCTCTTTTTGTCTTTTGAAGAAATGATTGTCATTTGACGGATATTAGTCTGTGAAAATCATAGAAGAAATATTAGGAGCAGCGTGGCTCGAGTCCACCTGCCAACCTGCGGATCAAAAACGTTTTAGAGTTTCTGAAGTTTCAGTAAATGAAATGTGGTCGCATTGGGTGTCTGTGATACAAATTCATCTCTCTCACTCTCACTCTCTCTCTCTTTTTTTTCAGTAAGTGACTTAGAATAAAAGCCCGATCAACCGGTTCCTGAGCACAGCTAACAGTAATGTTGCTCACCGTGACACTTCCCTTTCATACTCGGCAGCGACCTTGCTCGCTAAAAGTCTCCACGCTTTTTTCCTTCTTGACTGTTTTTGTGAGGGTGAAAAAAAATTTTTTTTTCACTTGTGCGCTCCCCTGAACATGCCTGGCCTCCCTCTTCGAGGTACCTCAGCATCCAAATACACCTCCGCACTGCATTTATTTCGCTTCAGTGAGCATTATAATCTGCGCTTTTTAAATAATGTTTTTGAGATGTTGGCCTACTACTGAATGCCTCGCAAAGGTAAAAGGTGTAATGGACATGGTGGTGGTGGTGGTGGGGCTCTCCCAATCCTCCGTTCTTATGTTTTTGCAATGAGAGATGAAAAAAAAAAAGGAATTGGGTGGAAGTTGTGAGTATAAATTTGCAAGAGAAAGAGAGGAAATAACTCAGGTTTTATTTGCTGGAAAGAGCGTACACCTGTCGAGCGCTTGCAATTAGCCGTCAATTAGCAGCGGTTGTTGTTTGGCCATCTGTCCATGAGCGCTGCGTCTCCCCAGTTATTAGAGCAGACACTGTAGCAACAGAATGAAGCGGTTCAACGTCCACTGATCCACGCGCACATACACCCACGCACACATACACTTATCTGTTCTTTCTGACCTCAGCAGGAGTGACAGTTTAACTGGCATAGATGTTGATTTAACACACGCCAGGGATGTTGCAAAAGGAGAAAGGATAAGGCAGGCGGGGGAGGGGGGCTGGGGTCAGGCCTTCCTCCTCTCCAGTTAATTGGCCTAGCTTGTAGCGCGTGCTTGACAGATTGAATTATCAAGCTGCCTCCATGGTCTGCAATCCCCCCGCGGTATATCCTGGTTGACTATTAATGACCAGCTACAGCAGCCTCCTCTGTTCTGTGAGGCTCTGCTGCTGTTCTCTCTGTTCTCGCCTCTCCCTCCTCTCCCGCCGGTGACTCAGAACCTTAAGCTGAGAGCGTCTTGGCGTATGCCGGTCTCTGTCCACGCTACTGGACGCCTTTTGGTCTTTCCAATGTCTTTTTTTTTCTCAAAGAAAAAAACCCAACAACTTTAAAACTGAACTTTTTCAAGGCAAAAAGTTGAACTTCCTTTTGAAATTGTGCAACTCGGAAGCTTAATTACCTCTACGCAACCGACCACCTCCATTTTATTCTTCGAGTGGCAAAGTCTTGATGGGAAGGTATGGCTGGGGCGATGGAGCAGATAATGGCAAACAGTGAATGTAGGGAGAAGGTTGATCTGCTCACACTGTGCATTTGGCACTATAGACAACTCTAATGAAGAATCAGCAGGTGTGAAATAGAAATAGCAGAACAAAGTTGCCGCGTATTGCCGAGTACATTAGGATCTGTGTCCTGAGGGCTATTACAGTGCCTAAAACAAACACAGGCCTTTAACAAAGGTTAATTTCAATATACATGTGCTGCCTGAGTGCTTTACCTTTTATTTTATTTCTGTTCTGCTTTCTTATTGCTTTAAGAATTGCTTTATACCATTTACATGATTTTTATTATGTAGTTAACAGTTTAGCGACAGCTTGGATGGTGAACTTTATATTCAGTCCATTTAGATTGGCTCTGTTGTGCTGGTTAAGTTTTATTTTCTTGGTAAGCACGTGACCTGCTAATTAGTAGTACCTAAAAATAAATAGGATGAAAACAGTTTTTAAACTTCAGTTATACCTTTTGCTGACTCTCAGAGTTGCAAACATAACACTGGAACATCGCTGTGTTTCTTTTTTATTCGCAGCTTTTATAATACTGCATTTATACCTGTTTAAGAGTGAGTGCTCGTCATGCAAGTAAGCCTACACCACAGTCATGGCCAAAAGTCCCATTTATTTTTTACAAGGTTTTGAAATCTTCACTATATCATGGAAACATGTAAACAAAAAATCCCAATCAAAAGTGAAGTGACAAAGTGCATGAAAAACACACTTTGTGCACCCTGCCAAAACCTTTGGCAACGACTTTGCTGTGCAGAAGTCACGCACCCCACGTTTCTTTATATTTAGCTTCCGAGGAACCAGACTTTCTGTACACTGCTCTAAAAAATTAAAGGAGCATGTTTTAATCAGAGTTTAGCATCAAGTTAATCAAACTTCTGGGATATTGATCTGGTCAGTTCAGCAGCAGAGGGGGGTGTTAATCAGTTTCAGCTGCTTTAGTGTTAATGAAATTAACAGCAAGTGCACTAGAGGGGCAAGAATGAGACAACCCCTGAAACATGAAATGTTTTACAAGACACTGACATTTTTCACTCCTCATCTTTTCTGTTTTTTCACAAGTTTTGCATTTGGCTAGGGTCAGTGTCACTACTGGTAGGATGAGGTGATACCTGGGCCCTACAGAGATTGGACAGGTAGTCCAACTCCTCCAGGATGGCAGGTTTGCTGTGTCTCCCAGCACAGTCTCAAGAGCATGGAGGAGATTCCAGGAGACTGGCAGTTACTCTAGGAGAGCTGTCTAGAGTAGTCATGGAGAACATTATGCTGCCTGTAACATCATTCAGCATGACCAGTTTATTGGATTATCAGAGTTGATCTGGGGAGATATATCCGTGGAGGAACGCACAGACCTCTAGAGCAGGGGTATTCAACTCCAGGCCTGCAGGTTTTAGATGTGAGATACATCCGGACCTTCAGTTGAGCTGAAACCTCATCAGAAATGATGTCAGTGGAAGGGCGACAGTCAAGAAGCCATTCTCAAGGAAGGGAAACAGGGAGAAAAGGCTGAAGTATGACACATTGCACAAGAACTGGACAGAATATCAGTGGCAACAAGACTTATGGAGTGATGAATCCAAATTTGAAAGTTTTGGTTCAAATCATCTTCAATATGTACAGAGGAGGTCAGGAGTGTGCACAGCCATCTGTAAAGCACGGTGGAGGGGCTGTCATGTTTACGACTGCATTTCAGCCAGTGATGGAAACATTTATGGAACTGAGAACTAGTCTTTTGACTGTAGTTACATTTATTAGATTTGTGGACTTCATATTTTAGGATTTTAGGAGAATGCTAGGATTATCATTGTGGTCATAAATACCGTACCATACCACTTTATTTATAAAGCACTGTTTAAAACAACAATAGGGCTGACCAAAGGGCTGTACAATAACAGCGAACATAAAAGACAAATGCTAGCACAATAATCACACCCAAACATTGTGATTATCATTTCCAGTGAGTGTACAGCTTGCTGTGAGCCAACCTTACCCAGTGAAAATGAATATACTATATAAATAAATATGTATATTCATGTGTACAGGCGAGGGAGTATCTGATTTAAAACCTGAATTTTTATATTCTGTTATAGCTCTAATCATAAATTTGAGCACACCTACTCACTTCCCCTCTGGGTTTCTCTTTAGTTTTGTCATTTTCTTTATTGTACACAATATTGAAGATGTCAGAACTATAAATATATAAAGGAAATTATGTATCATATTTAATATATTTTTTTATAGTAGCCACAGTTTGCCAGCAAAATTGGCTATGTAGCTAGTACTGCTCAACAAACTAAAGACAAACAGTAACAGTAAAAAGACGAAAATCACTCAATTTGGAAAATTTCAGAAACTTGAAATTTTCGTCAAGTGCAGTCTTAAAAACTATCAGTCACTGAAAAGAAGAACACACGATTCATCTGCTGTAGGGGGGAAATTCATTGGGTTTGGCAGCCTCAGCAATCAGCAAGTAAAGGCACCTCAGAGTGCTTCCTAGAGTTGAATTAGCTGATTATCTGCTGGGAGGACACTGTCTGAATCAGACCTTCTGAGAATGACCAATAAGAAGAAGAGGCCTACTTTAACCTAGAAACACAACAGTTGGATATTAGTTCAGTGAAAAGTGTAAAGCTATTATTTTTAATTCCAAATGCTGCATATTTCAGATGAAAATGAGCTGAATGGAGAGTATTGATTTAGAATTCAAGGCAATGCAAAATCAGCATCTGCTTTGAACCTTGAACCATCCTGTTTTTCAGCAGGACAGTGACCTGTAACACACATATGGACTAGTAAGGGCTATCTGACAAAGAAGCAGAATAATAGAGTGCTGGCCTGGCCTCTATAATCTCCTGACCTAAACCCAAATTATATGCATGGGAGAAGTTTGACTGCAGAGTGCAAAGAAAAGCAGCGAACGCTTGCTCAGCATGTACGAACACGTCTTCACGGCTGTTGGAAAAGCCCCAGGTGACGACCTCGTGAACCTTGTTGAGAGAATGAAGAGTGAGCAAAGCTTTTGTCAAAGATAAAGGTAGCTATTACAGTATTGTGCAAAGGTCTTGAGCCATCCACAATTTCTTTACATTTGGCTTCTGAGCAGCTAGACTTGTAATTTCTTTCAAAGACGCCTTCTTGATCAGTAGTTCTCCAGCTTTCTGAAGGTTTTGGAGTTTTTCTTTTGGACATTGGCTGCTTTTCTTATCATTTTCAGTCCAGTCTTTGTACCTGATCATTTTCAGAGAAATATTGTTTTTGTTTATTTGTCAAGCCACTTAGCACTGACCTATGAATCACTGAAGAATAAAAACAGAACCCAGCTCAGGACACTTTTCCAGTTTAATAAAAGACACATCTATAAGAAACAGCAAAGACCTGATACAGGACCTGAAAGCTGCATCCGGACCTTCAGTGGCTCCATCTGCTGCTTCGCCTCAGCAGAAATGGTGTCAGTGGAAGGGTGGCTGTCAAGAAGCCATTCTTAAAGAAGGGAAACAAACATGTCTAAAAATGTAAACATATTTTGCTTTGTTTTCACTTTTTTAATTATATAAATCAAAATGTGTTATTTAATTTTTTTTCCGTCTTCAGTTCTGTCCCATGCTGCAGAAAATAGTGAAAAAAAGAAAGAAAATCTGTAGGCGAGCACATTCTTTGGTCTGTGCCTGCTGAATATTTATTGTATCACATTTGTACACTCTTTCAATGTTGTAAATTTTAGGATTTTAGAAAAATGAAGTCAAAAACTGAAGGATTTGAAAGGTTTTTCCAGTGAAATCAGCTGACAGGTGAGTGGATTGTGTTCAGTGATGGCAGAGTTGCCTTAAAAAAGTATTCTGATTACTCCTGTAAAAAAGTAACTTAGTTACTTTACTGATTACTTAATTTTAGAAGTAACCAAGCTGGATTACAAGTTACTTTATTAGTTCCATTCAACAGCTGCCGGTGTCCGAAAAAGTGATTTCCGGTATTTGCCAAAAAATGACTGCCTGTATTTAAACGGCTGTAAATGACTTGTGGACCTATAATCTGTGAACATGTGTCAAACATATCTCTCATCAATGATATCAGTCATTTTGTGTCAGGGTCCTGGGCTGTGCCCAGCATTTTGTGTTTGTTGTTTAATGTACAGTTTCTTTTGTTATGCTCCTTGTTTAGCTTTTGGTTGTGCTGGCGTCTGGTTTTTGTGCTTTATGATTTCCCTCTTTTCTCACGTCAAGTTCTTGCGTCTTAGTCTTGGTCTTTGTTGCCACTTCCTGTCTTATTTTGGTAGTGTCTTGTTTCTTGTGCATTATGTTTAGTTTTCCTTCCTGTGTCTCCCTCCCAGGTGTCTCTCGTTAGTTTTGTCATGGTGGTGTGTTCATGTATTGTCTCGTCGTGGATCGCGCTCCTTGTCTGGCTTCCAAGAGGATTTTGTTTTTTCTTACTCAATAAACACTTTTTAGGTTACGTCTGTTTACGGAGTCCTGCATCTGGGTCTATCTCTGCCTATCACACCGCCCGCTAAGACATTTTGAGTGAGAAACAGCATTTCAATCACAGGGCAGAAGCTGCACTCAGTTTTTGGCAAGGCCCCTTTTATAGATTTGTTTTTTATTCAAGGTATTGACATTAAAAATGTCTTTTTAAACAGAAATCTGGCTCGGAAGGCTGCTTTGTCGCCAGCACAGAGTGCACAACTAACCTTGATATTGTCATCTTTAGGTGACACAAACTCAAAATAGTGCCTGTATTTCCAGCTAGAAAACAGTGTTTACATTTGTGTCTGTGTGCTATTATTGTCCTCAGGCTGAAAACGGGACTTAATTGTCGCATCGGCTAGACGTCACAAGAAGAAAGCAAAATATATATCTTTGTACTGAGGAATATGACAAAAATAGTAACGCACAGCGGCTTGAATAAGTAACTTTAATCTGATTACTGGACTGTAAATAGTAATGTGTTAGATTACTCGTTACCAAAAAAAAAAGCAGTCAGATTAGAGTAATGCATTACTGACATCACTGATTGTGTTTCCCTCACATCTATATCAACATCCTCCCAACTATATTTTGGTATTTTATCTTTTTGACAAAGCAACATGATCATTTTACAGTTTTATTGATTATAACCAGGCCCCTCTGGTACTTCCCATCTCGTGCGTCCATGTGAGCAGGCTGCTCTTTTTGCCGCTGTGACGATCATCTATGTCATTCTGCTGTATCGAGTCTCAAGTCCCACAAATCAAATGGACTCCATCTACACCATCCTCGACTGCAGCCGGTGATGATAATACTTCTTTTTGCTCTTGAGATCCTACGAGCTGGAAGGTCACAGTTTTCCATACTTGCTTCCATCCTAGATTGTAGCAGGAAGATCAAAAGTCTCAATAAAGTAAAACTGAAATCATGAATGAGTTAAAAATCAGTTTTAAATTTGTTTCCTGGAAATGTATCCTTTTGATTTGTACCAGTTAAAACATATTTGTGTTTAACAGTAGCAGCAAAATGACCACTGCTTCACCTCGAAGTGTTTTTTTATACTGCTCAGCCTGGCAATTAAATAGAAACAGCATGCTATTTACAGACAGTCTGAGCTCCAATCAGAATAAAATGAAACATAGAAAAGACACCCTTTTGTCCAGGCTGGCATATTTCTCAGTTTGAAACTGAGGCTGGTATAATGGTGCCACCTCCTGCTGTGGCTAAAACCAGGCTGCCTGCTGGCTTCCTGACAACCCTAACATTACTGTATAATCAGTGCTTACCATCGCTCACACCAGGCTGATACATGAAAATCGCACACATACACCCACAAACACACACACACACACACACACACACTTTACAGACACAAACAAAAATACAGAAGCTTGCATATAAATAGTGACTTTCGTACAGTGGATGCATGAGCACGCTTTTTGTTGCGCTCTAAATTACAAGCAGAGCATGCTCACATCACTCCGCACATCACATGAGGACGACGAATAAGCATCCTTCTATTCGCCCACACTCGAACACGCACATGCTCACAGCTTGTGTGTGGGCCATTGTGAGTGACAGCGAGTAGTAGTGGCGGTTATCTGTGTATGCACAGTCGGTATGTGTCGTCTTAAAATGCCAACCGTGGGTGTCTAACTTGAAGATAAGATATTGAGATCTGAAATCAAAGGCTCGCAGACCAACTTTGGCACCCAAAGTACGTTGAGATAAACGTGTACAGGATGTCTGTGTGTGTGTGTGTGTGTGTGTGTGTGTTGAGTGGTGACCAAAAAGAAGAGAGAGGAAAAGAGGGAGGAAGGATACCAGAGGAGAGAGGGAGAATCTCATTCCAATTATCTCTCCAGACCTGTCCTTGTGAGAAATGTCAGATAAGACTTTAGCAGTGATAAAACCCACCTGACCCTCAAGACTTTTGGACCCTTCTGGACTCAGCAGCACTAAGACTCTTGTTACATTCTCTTTCCTGATAGGTAACTGTGCTGAGAGGGGAAGTGGGTTTTCTTTTATAGCTAAATTAATTCAGTAAACATAAAGTCTTTCCTTTTGGTCCTTTCTCTCTCCATGCCTCTTTATTTGTGTCAGCAGGGTGTCGAGTTGAGATAGACCGTTTCTGCGGGATAACATCCAGTCTGTTGAGGTGTCGGTGAGCAAATGCCAGATTTGCGTACATGCAAATTTCGCTGGACCTTTCATGCAATTTACGCTCACAATTGGTGTGAAATTGACATGTGATTCACTGGATCACAGATCGTTATGCAATCAGTATCAGGTACTGCCGGATAAACACTGTTTATGACTCAAAGAGAGGTTAAAGGGGCAATTCACCGTTGGAATTTGTAGTAAAAGAAAAGAATAGCGTTCAAATTGATGGATGCTGAAGGCAGTGATTAAAAAAAGGAAAGATGTGCAAAATATTTAATAATGCTGCATCGATTAATTAATGCAGTTAAGGTTTTTGACTTGTAATTAATGCAGTAAATGCCAAAATAAAAACGTGAGGAAAATAAAAGGTAATAACTTGACGTAAAAAGAGAAAGGCTGCATTAAAAAAAAAATCAGGAAAAGGATCATCTGAACATTTTTTCAATCTTAATCCAAATGGGATGAATTTTTCTAAAAAGGTCTATTTAAAAAAAATAGTGCTTTAGTAGTTTATTGATAGTCCTGCTCTTTTAAGTTAGTGCAGTCAATAGCATGAATGTCTCCAGGTGGAGAATTCGCCTAACAGAGCGCTGCTGCTCCCGAAGCACCACTAGAGAATCTCTACGACTGCACAAATGTGGCCAAAATGATAATCACGATTATTTTGCTCAATATTGAGACCACGATTATTTGCAACAATCGTGGTGTTGTTGTGTGACCAGGAAACTGCTTTCACATCTGTGCATCTGCTCTTACATTGTGTGACATTCGTACATTGTGCTAATCTCTGTAGACAAATAATATAAAGTCGTGCACTCCATTCATTCTCCCTGCATGATAGATGTGAATGCAACTCAAAGCAAAGTACCCCACTAATGTGCGATCCCTCTCCATTTCACCTGCGACATTTTGCATCCAGTGCATTTTTGCCACTTTGGAAAAGTAACTGTGCAAAAGGATCATATATCTTCTGACCAGTATGGTGACCATTTTCCTGAAAGATTTGGTACTCACCGTGTTTGGTGGACATCTTTGGCCAAATTGAATATGATTGCATGGTAATTTCAGTGCATCTTTGCGAGCTGCATGGATACACCGACACACTGTACAGGCTTGCTTTTATGGACGTTTGAGCTGATGTTGGACAATTCATGTTGGCAACCCTGGCCTCCAGTAACACTGTGAGAAATCTTGGAGTTATTTTTGCTCAGGATGTCCTTCAACAAGCACGTTAAACAAATATGTGGGATATCACTAAAAATTTAAGACACCCTGTCTCAGAGTGATGCTGAAAAGCTGGTTCATGCATTTATTACTTCTACGCTGGACTATTTTAATTCATTACTATCAGGCTGTCCTAAAAGCTCCCTGATCCAAAACGCTGCAGCGAGAGTACTGACAGGCACTAGAAAAAGAGAGCGTATTTCTCCCATATTTCTTCAGTGGAGCCCTGTAAAATTCAGAATTGAATTTAAAATCCTTCTCCTTACATACTAAATCTTAAACAATCAGACCCCATCATGTCTTAAAGACCACATAGCACCTCATTATCCTCACAGAGCGCTTCGTTCTCAGACTGCAAGCTTGCTTGCGGTTCCTAAAGTTTCTAAAAGTAGGAGGCAGAGCTCATAGGGGGTTGTGCGATTGTCTGGGTTTCTTTCTAACAATGCAGGGTCTTTGCCCAACAATATAAAGCACCTTGAGGCAACTGTTGTTGTGAATTGGCGCTAGATAAATAAAACTGAACTGAATTTAATAAATAAGTGCAAAACAACAAACTAAAAAAAATATTTGCACATAACAAAATATCAGTGATAAGCTAGTATAAGCTGATATAATGCCTGACTTTTTGTTGTTTGGCTCTTTCATATTCACATTGCTTGGATTTGTTATTACTTTCTGGTAGTCACAACGACCAAGATACGCATGTTTACAGTGATTAAATGTTACAGCATTTAATCGACTGCTCAGTTTATTACTATCCATTCTTTCATTTGACAGCGGGTGAGAGGTTTGTTTGAATCTCGTGTACTCATCGAGCACATTACTGGTGCCTACCCCACCTGTAATGCGCTGTGCAACAAGACAGACAGTGAATTGAAAGAAAGGAAATACACAGAAAAGGAGCCTGCTAGCTAACAAGTAAGGATGCAAAAGATCCGGGGTTCAAAATCTTTTTTTTTTTTTTAGGAGGAATAGGATTGAACACTTTTTGTTCCTTGGGGATTTATGTGGTGGAGAAGAGGCAACAATTGTAAATGTAACTCTGCATGAATGTACCAGGTTTTGCTGAACTTTCTACTGCACACACTCCATTTTATCATGCACATGGCAGCATAGAGTTGATCACATATTATCAAATTACTTTTGAGTTCATATTTCAAAAAAACTCCAACAAAAGGTGACTTGAGGGCTTTATCTAAAAAAGCAAAAATGCACCTATCAGGTTTTTACTCTAAAACACATCACTTAAACACAGATAACCACATGTGGAAGGCCAGCAACACTGAATCTCGTGTGGGTTGCTGCTGTCATTCTTGCAGTCAGCACTGAGAGTGCATCACCACAGGTGAGGACTGGGATACAGCTTGACACAAAGACTTTAGATCCGAGGTCTTCATTAACTGCAGCAGTTCAGTGTTTCTGCAGTATTTCAGCTGAAGCACCTACAGACTGTCAATCACACAGTCCTTCTTGTCCTCACTTTAAAATGCCAGAAGTCCTCTGCTAAGGTCAGCTGCTCTTGGTGTCTTGATGCACGATGCACACAGCTAGCCACGGACCCTTTGCAAAGTAGGACAGGAAATCACAGGAGCCTCCCCTTTCATATTATGCAGGCAGTACTCAGACCCCAGCTATAGTGCACAGAGGACTCGATGGGACCCTATTACTAGTGACACCACTAGGCTCCACAACCCTAAAGCAGCAGAAAGAAAGAAAGAAAGAAAGAAAGAAAGAAAGAAAGAAAGAAAGAAAGAAAGAAAGAAAGAAAGAAAGAAAAATAAGATGGAGCACAAGAAGGAAGGTGGCACGGTGTGACAAAAAAGTTGAGGAGGAGAAGTAGAAAAAGGGAGGATGGAGCACCAGGTGTGTAGGTGTGTGTGTGTGGGGGGGGGGCACTGTCAGTGTTGCAGTAGGAACAGTGGGAGGAGCAAAAAGAGGATGATACAGCACAAGAAGAAGTACTTCTGGAAAAATGCTTGCTTTTGATTAGGAATAATATGGAACATTCCTGAAACTTCAGTTTTCTTTAAGCAAAGAGCAGCAAAAAATATTGTCTTCTATTTCTGAAGCCACCTTTATGCTGATAAATGGATAGTTGAGAGTTGTGCATTTTAATTGATGATAATTCTGATACATTTCTACACACATCAGGTCAATGTAGTTACAGTACTTCCCTCCATTCCTTTCACTGTTCTATAATTGGCTTTTTGAAACACAGAGACTCAATGCTGTATGTCTTACTTAGTGTATAATTGCGTGCTTCCTCTGGATCTGTGTGTCTCTGGTCTGTCTGAACATGTCATTAAGCGTCTCCCTGTACATTTAATGTGAGCGCTTGAAGGAAAGTGTGTACATGTCCTCATGTGTAACTAGCTTGGCGGCTGCTGCGGCAGTAGTTTTTCCTCCGCATAATTGTGCATCGTTGTTGAGACAGTCATTACCGTGACAGATGAGCTTGAGCTTGTTGCAGTATTTCCTCTTCTCTCAACAGGCAGATGTCTCCTCTTGATCTCCGTCTGTTGCCTTTTGTGTCGCCGCGCAAAGCGTTTGCCGGGATATTCTCCGAGTCAATTAGCTAACGAGCAGCTAACGAGGAGATAAGGCCAATTAAGATAATAGTGATTGTGATGATGGTAATTATGACAATGAGATTGGTGAGCCACCAGGTCAGCTTAAGGGAGAGATGCATGTATCAGAAGCAAAAAGAAGAAAAAAAGACCCCCTCAAAATAACTCATTGCAATTAAAAAAGACATGTCAAACTCCTTTTTTTTTTTTTTTTGAAGCATTTATGTCGTTAACACTTTCACTTTGATCGGGAAGGACTGGTTGCATCTGCATGTAGTGACAGAAATCAGGCGGAAGAAAACAAAGATGAGTAATTAGTGAGAAAATGTGTGCAAACAAAGTGCACGGCGGTTTATAACTAATCAGGAACAAGTTAAGTTGTTGATTCATTCTGTGTGGGGAAAAAAAAAACAGTAATTCTGTGTTGTTATTTTTTGGTGTGACTGACATCAGTGGCCCGTGTATCAGTGTGGCTTTAAGAGCTTGTGAAGATGATAGAAGTGCTAAAGCGCCTCAGGAGAGGCTAGAAGGGGTGTGTGTGTGTGTGTGTGTGTGTGTGTGTGTGTGTGTGTGCGCGCGCTTGCGGGCATTGAATGCTTTCTCCCTAGAGGGTAACAAATGTGAAATGATTATTTCTCTCCTGCATGCACACAAATATACTGTATAAAGAGCTCCAGTGGAAAATAAGCAAGCCTTCTGTGAGACGACCACATTCAAAGAGTGAAAGCTTATTGTAAGTAACATATTCAGTATAAGATTTTTTTTCTTAATCTGGATCCAACTTCCCCATTTTGAGCATAGACAAATACACACACACACACTGATCAGTAATGCCATAACCTCCCCTCTAACCCTTTGAGCTCCACAAAGACACAGTAAGTGTCTCAGGTTAGAAATTGGATATGTCACACGTTCACTGTAGCGTGAAATGCATGAAAGTGAGAAATTTTTCTTTTTTTCCCCTGTTCTTCTTTTTCTTCTCTCTTTATTCTTTCCACAGTTTGTCCCTTCTTCTAATGCAAGCCTTGTCACCCTTTGTTCATCCTCGCCTCAGGTGCTATCAAGCTAACAGTAGCAGTTTTACAACCAACCAATAGGTGCAACTGCTCCAGTGTCAGAACACACCCCGCCGGTTTCTGAACTTCCATCCAGGTCAATAAAGCTCTCGAACTAAAACGAGTTAATTTAGTTTTTAGATTTAGTGTAATGTTTTTTAATGAAAATGTGTCATTAACCTTACAGTGGAGGATGAGACAGGTAAACTGCAGGTTGCGGGATAGCCGAAGAAGCAGCAGGTGAAAAGTTAGAAATTCTGGGTGGATTTTTTTTAACCTGTTAAAGTAGGCAAAATTACTGTGCTCTGTTGTGCCAAACAGCTTTACTATAGGTTTCTCCTGCCTATAATACTGCAGGAGAAGCTGTATTAGAGGCACCTCTTGTTATTATTTATTTATTCATTGTTTTTAATTTTATTTAGCTTCAAATGGTATGGCCCAACTACACCAGAGCTGACAGGCGAACAAGCCAGGGGGTCCCAAGACCATGGCGCCCGAGAGCCGCCCGACACCGAGCAGTGTAGGAAACAGGGGAATGAAAAGGCCTGCCTACTCCGCTCCCAACTTATCTGGATGTGTCAGAATATATGAGTATATGAAGTGTAAAAAGTGAGTATGTCTTTATGAAAACTAGTGTGCTATTAAAATTGAGGGGACAGCTATCTGATGAGCACCTGACTGCCAATCAGCAGTGCTCACCAATACCCCCCCCCAAAAAACCCCCTCAATGTCTAAAATGTAAATAAAACTGAGGGGCAGACAGCAATGAAGTAGCGAGTAGGGCCACTTCATTAGTCCCACCACACAACTTCTGGAGCACATGTCTGCCCCCCAAAGCCTTATGTGTATGGTGAAGTATCATTAGCCGTGATGTCTATAGTGAGTGGATTTTAAGGCGCTCTCTCTGAAATTGTTCCTCAGGGTGCTCTTTTAGGGCTGCTGCCATTGCAAAACTGTGTTTTGGTATTCAAAGACAGCTGTCAAGATTTACCAAACAGGTGCAGTGCCAATTTTGTGACTGAGAGGCACGGACTCGAGGCTGGGGTTGCCCTTTGAGAGCACAAATTTTGGTGAGAGCATCTGCAATGATCACAGAAATGTGATTTACTCATGTTTGCAGCAGGCAATTTATTACAGAGTACACTAAAATTAACATTGGGAAAAAAAAAGTCCCTTAACTTTCTTATTTTGCACCAGATGTGACTGTGATAGTGCTGCTAGATGCACAACATGGGGTGAACAACTGCATGCAACCTCTGTCCTGTAACTTAATTGAGTTCAGTGTTTAGAGCAGAGACCCACATGTTTCTGGTCTTCAGTAATACTTCTGTTTTAATGTAAGATCCCAATACAATACACATACGGATGTGTCATGTTTTGGGTGTTATAGGCAGCTAAGTTACTTTTTACAGTGAGTTGATGGGTTGGCAGTGTTTCCAGTTTCCTAGCACAGTCCTACCCTGCAATCTGTACAAACTGCAGTGTCCCAAAGGCTCCTAAATGCCTTTTCTCAGCAATGTGTGCACAAACAGAGCTAACACTTATTTATTAATTTGACTTCTCTGTACTATTGGATCTGTTACATACCATATAAAAATGTCTAACAACATTTGATCAGACTTTGTCATTTAATAAGACACATCTGAATAGTTGCTATCACATTGGTATCACTGGAATGAACCAGCAGTGCCTTTATTCATGAATTAGAACACTGTCACCCAAAAAAACCTTTCTGCTTCCATCTGCACACTGCTATTGTGGCCTCATGCTAATTTGCCTCGCTTTGTAAGTCTGGCCCTAAGACGGTAAACAGAGGATGCTTAAGTGGAAAATCAAGTCCCAGTTCTGACAGATTTTGTGCTGTCATGTCTGGTAAGGTTCCATACTTCCCTTACTAAATAAAAAAAGGAAAAAAATCTCAAATCAAATCCAATTTGTTAACATTATCCCTTAAGCTGTTGCATCTGTAACATGCAAAGCAGGTGCACGTGTACTCCGTGTTGAAGCAGGGATATATCCTGCAAGATAAAAATCAAAGGAGAACAAACGTGGGATTAAATAATGGGTCTGTATGTACTGCAAACTACAGCACAATGGCATAGAAGATTATCTTATTTAACTGACAACAAAGCTCTTGGGGATAACACATTTACACTAGGTAGATGAAAGATGGTACCAAGAGATGAGGATTTTCATTTTTGGGAGGGAATATAAAACACAGTAGAAGTACAAAACAAAACAAAAATAAAAAAGAAGCGGTGTTATGGATTAGCTTGCCGAGATATTCTCACTTTTACCGTCTGCAGATCGAACACAAAGAGAAGAACGATCCAGTGTGACTGCACATCTCTCAGACAGGTGGAAGAAAAAACAAGTCTTAGGCTAGGAAAACATTATGATTATATTTCTTTAATTTCAGTGGGCTGAAATTCAGTTTTGAAAATGATGTTTCTAAATGATTCCAACAGAAGGTTTTCCATGCAAAGTTCTGACAACCACCTTCTGAAATACGGTGGCGTTCCAATATTTTAGAATGAACTTTTAAACTGGTAGGATGTTCAGGAGTGGGGAAAAATAAACAATGACTTCCCAAAATAAATGCATACTTTACTTTTAATTCATTACCAATAGGAGCATTGGATTTTCTCCCAAGGTGGTAGATACTGCTATTGTATCACTATCCAGTAGCTTTGGCCTTGTTACAAACTGCAGTTCCTCAAGGTGCTGCTCGAGGCTTCTAAAGGGAGTCCATCCCCAAATACTCACATCTTTAAAGCACTGCAAATCAAATACACAACCTGGAACAAAAACAAAAAAAATTCTTGACGTTTGTGGATAGTTTCCACCTTTGTTGGTTAACAGGTGTCTGGACACAGTCAGCCAGAGCCCATTATTCCTTTCAGTGTACTTAATGGACTATTTGACTGCGTGCAGGTTGGCACAGACCATCCCAAATATTTGTGCTTCAGTTTTGGTGAGTGGAATTCTACTGTTCTATTAGTCCATTACTCAGCACTAATTCAGCTAACATGTGTGTCTGTGTGTGTTGCACCTGTACAGTTCAAGAAACAACCCAAAAATTAGCTAGCATTAGCTAACACATTAACACTCCACTCACTCTCATCCATGTAATTTAACTTCTGGCTCCAAAAATCTAACATGATGGTGGACAAAACGCTAACACTGAAGCTTCAGAATACATCCAAAACCAATGTGTGATGTCACTATTTTCATGTTTTATAGTAGCTATTATTAAGTCATATCATTTGCCTAAAAAATACACTGGGGTAAACTCTGTACTGTAAGTGATACTATGTACCTTTCTTGGATATGTCATTGGATTTAACAGAACTGAAGTGTTTTATTCCCTGAAGAGGAAGTCAAGAGTGCTCCTCTAGGGCCGTAGACAACATCGCACAACCAGCTGAGTTCAACTCAGTCGAAATCAGTAGAAGTTTTTCAGGTATCAGTTTCTGTCGACATGACAAGGAAAAAAATTATGTTGACTTAATGTAAATGAAATTGTGGGATTTTCTGCATACTTTCTAGCAGGGCTGCACAATTATGGTCATAATGATTATTGCAATGATTTTGATCAATATTGAGATGACAAGTATTAATTGATTTTAGTCACACTGTCATGTTGACATAATCCTGCTTTTATATACATTCCTGCTAATGTACAAATCCTTCCATCAAAATAAAACTGGTCCTCCTCATTAAATTTAGGGCATCCCCTAGAAGAAAAATACATTTTTTACCTGTTTCTGCAATAGAGTTTAGAACAAGGATTCCACAAAGTTTCAAGAAAACTGTTATCGTTAATAAATGAAAATGTACTTTTGGCAGTGATGCCACTGCCAGTATATTTGGCCACAACCTCAGATAAACAAAAAAAGATGACATATTACAACGTGTCATTATTTATTTATAAGGATGAAGCCAGAATGCAAAAGCAATGTGTGAAAAACTAAGCACATCCTCGCTCTTTCCATATGAATTAACGGTTTAACTAGCAGCCAGGTGCTGATAATCAGCTGCACTTGAATAACTGATCATAAGCAAGTTTATAAAAGCAGAGGTTTTGGCATTTTGCTGGTCTGGGGCATTCGGATGCCAAGCAGGAACGACAGTAGCAATGATCTTTGAGAACTATTTCTGCCCATCAATCTGGAGAGGGTTATAAGGCCATTTCCAAACAATTTGAAGTCCATCATTCCACAGAGAGAAAGATTATTCACAAGTGGGAAAACATTCAAGGCAGCTGCCAATCTTTCCAGGAGTGAACATCCCAGGGAATACATGCAAAGATCAGACTGTGCAAAAAAACCCAAGAGCTACCAGATGAGATAGATAGATAGATAGAAATAACATGGAGCTGCAAATAAGCATAATTAGGCACCTTTAAAGCGATGTATAGACAGTTACTGGACACCAAAGCAGGAAATCATGTTTTAATAACTAATAAAACTTTAATAATAAAGCAGCTTGTTTCATGTTTAAAACTTTCCCCTTATAGCCATTTTCCCCTGATAACTGTGAACAGAGAAATACTGTGACTGTAGACGTGTGAATGCAAACCTACTCACCTTCAAATGAACCTGTATCACATGTAACCATATCAGCAAGGGGTGAACGGGTCAAAACTAACATAGAGTTTAGTTTCCACTCCTGATGCAGATGTTTCTGACAAATCTTCACCTTTTTTAATTTTTAATCATATATATATATATATATATATATATATATATATATATAATTTCCTTACCAGCTGACATGAGTAAGTACAGTAAAATAAGTAAAATAGGTGCGTAAATATGCCTCACCAACTTGTCAATCAACATGAAAAAAAGGTTAGCTCAAACGGCACTGAGTATTCATTAAAAGCTTACTTATTACTATTAATAATAACTTAAATCTGAACTTCATGAAGAAAACCAAACTGCATGCTAGTCAGGTGTAGACTCAGAGAGCCCACCTTGCACAGACCATGCTCCTGCAGTTTGGTTTTTAGTAGAATTTTTCCTAAACAATTACCATTTTATACTCATGAAAACAATATAACAACTAAATTACATTCAGGATGAACAGAAAATAGAGATTTGTATTCATCAGTAATAAACTGGATGGAGTGTTTTGTGGTTGATGACACAGTAAGAATACAAAAACCAAAGACTCTGGAGGCCTGTTGATGCTTGGAAAAAGTTGAGCGTAATCTGTTTGATGAGACAGAGGGACCTCAATTTCATGACATCCCGAAGAGATTTAGAACAATGTGCATTTATGTAAATGTATTTGTGAGTGCATTTCGGAAAGATGAGATAGAAAATGTTTCCTCATCAAAGGAGCTGCTTTTGACTGTGGGACAACAGCAACCAGCAGCTGGAGAAGAAAGAGAAAAAGGTTAAGTTCACCTCCTGCAGGTGCTGTTCCTCTGCAGCGATTATCATCCTCCACCATGCTCTGATGGCAAAAGCAGATAGACAGCCTCCGTCTTGTATGTTTACTGACAATATTGCTTTTAAAGAGACGCCGTCCTCCAAGGCTCCTGAGGATGGCCCTGACATTTCAAGGGAACATTCTCTGAAAGGTGCTGTCTTTATTGTGATGTCTATTGAAAGTGACAACAACAGCTTGCATTTACTGGCCTCCCTTACTCTCTAACTTGGTGCAGATGGAAGTGCATTTGATGTAACGCATTTCACTTCTACTATCTCGGGCCATTACCGAACATTACACTGTCTGGGGATTCAGGACATTTGGCGGAAAAAGGGAAATGATTTGATTTAGCTTTTATAAGAGAAACAGCAAACTAAAGCCTGTTTTCACATAAACCTCTGATAGTGCGCAAACTAATTTGGTATATAATTCGGGGGTAGAGAATCTGTAGGAAGCAGTTTATCTAAATGAGTCCAGTCCATGCCTAAGTGGTAAAAATATGCTTACTATAGGGGAAACCTTTTTTCCTTTCGCGTGCCATTTGGCATCCCTAAACCACAAAGAAAACCCACTTGAAGCAATAAAAGGAGTCAGCCAAAATTAGCCGCACAGCGGAGCTAATACTCCAAGGAAGAGCAAATGACAGTCATTTACCTTCCAGCTTCCTATCATACAACAAACTCCCCGCTCTCCTCACTGTTCCTCAGCTCATTCCACAGCAAATAGACTCTAAAGACAAGCTCTCATCTCATCCTTTAAAACCCCGGCGTAATTGTCCTCCTTTGCTCTAAGATGGGAGTTCACACCTCTTCCTCCACATCTTGCTTCTTTTATGTGTCTGATGTAGTGGTGAATCACACTCATCCATCTTTTATGCCCCTTTTAATAGACACTCACGGTAATTGCGCCGTTAACTTTGGGGACTTCTGGCGCGGATGTTCGTGAAAGACCAGCCCTGTGTTTTGGGGATTGGATGAGATTGGATGGTACTGCTATTTTGGGCTTCAACTGCTGTAATAATGATATGCAGGCAAGGTAAGCTTGATCTCGCATATATTACATGACGGTTTCCAGTTTCATTCCAGCGCTGTCACATAACTGCATTTACTAAGAAATAGATACAGACTTCAGAGGTATTTTGCGCAATTTCATATGAGGCAGCTAGACAGTAGCTTTATCGCAGACTGAAATGAAATAAATCTGCAAGGAAATATAAGAATGCCAGGAATTACAGAAAGGCAATGAAAGCAGTATCCTCTGGCATCCAGACTGCTCAGAGCTTATATACACCAGCTCCAGTGCTTGCACACTCCACGGAATACCAAACAGGCTTTGACATAAACAGCAACTTTCCTAACCTAATGTGAAACAGCCAATCTCTAACCCCTGCGCCACTGCTTTTCTGCCCCGTGTTGGGGGTTAAATGGCTTTAAATCATGGAGCAAAAAGGCAGGATAAACGTGATATGAGCAGGAGGGTTGCGAGGCCTTATTGAGGGGCAGTTTGTTGGCGCTTGGTGGTGGTGTTTAGGGTGAAGCACTGGTCAAGCACGGCTGCCTGGTTTTCTGGAGTGATCCACCACCATGGATGGTCCACCACAGGCTAATTTCATCCTCCACTGAGCAGCGGAGCAAAGGGAAGCTGGCTGTCCTTTGAGGCCCACATCAAGCTCCCCTCTTATAGGCTTGGGATTGACACGGTTCCCCGAGGGGCATTGTTTGGTGGTGGTGGTGGGGCAGGAGTGACGAGGACGAGCAGGTTGGCATGATCGCCCAGAAAGGTTGATAAGAGAGGCTGACTGACTATGACAGTGAGCGCGGAGGATATTGATGGTAGGTACTTGGGAATTTTTGTGTTTCCGAAAATTAGTGTTGTTTTTTTTTTTAATCCAAGGAGGAAATAAGAATTAAAAGGAATGATTCAGTAATTAGACCTGGGTTGTCAGTCAGCTGCTTCTCTATCAAACCCATGGCTTAAGAAAGATATGAGTCACATGACCAACAATGTTCTAGTAAACTAGATGTGAAAATAAATTAGTTAACTGGCATAATGATTAAAACTAAACACTGAGAACGAACTAACTAAAACCATATTGTGTGCCCATGAAGCTAACTCCAATAATAGAAGAATATACAGGAAATGTTTTTAGTTGTAGCCTTTGTCAAATATGTTATCCCACCCTGTCAGATGAGGCTTTGGTGCATTTGGAATGTCTGTGTGACTGTGAGTCAAATGCCTTCAAAAAGCACTGGGTTTGTGAGTTTGTGAAATATGTTTTGCAGGCTTCTGAAAAATATGTCCCTGGGGGAAAAAAAAAAGACCTTCACTCTGCAAAGAAACTCAAGGTAAACTGCACTGAAACAAAAACTCCCAAAAATGCTAAAAACTAATTAGAAAATACAAAACTATAATTTTTCAGGTGACAAATGGAAATTTAAAATTCTTCACAGGCCACATGTTTCTTGTTCACTTAGTCTGAGATGTCATGATTTCTCGAGTGTCTTTATTTCTTCCGTTAAGTTGAGATTTTTACAGTTCTGATTTAATAACAGTATGCAACACGATGTTTGTCTGTGACAAGCCAGTGTTATTTTCTAAATCTCAATAGAACATGTCCATTATTCCTGACAAACTTTGCTTCTGTGGGGTTTTTTTGCGCCAAAATATCTAAATTTTCTTGAAGTGTTTGGATGAAAATTGTGTTTGAGAAGATTCTTGAACCATCAACAAATTCTTCTAAACTTTTTCTTCTAAATTTTTGTATTTTGTCTGAACATTTGAGGAAAGATTTGGTGAAACTGAATTATTGTTACATCAATTTATTGTTATTTTTTCTTTTAATTGAACATTTTTGCCATTTTGTAGGCAATTCTTGAAGAGAAAACAGCTTGATAAAAGGTTAAAACCTGAATGAAAACCACAAGTAACTGGCATTCTATGGGAGAATAGAGTTCAAGGTCCAAAAAAATGCATTTTTTAAATCAGGTTTGCCTACAAACTCGCCTACGAGTTCTGATCCTTTAGGCATGCAGTCCAATAGACAGTATAAGAGAAGACATGCCAAGAGTAACTGTGGTATTTTATGTGTATCCACCTTGTTTTTGGACAGGGAGCCGGTGAGTGACTCTTGGACTCTGGAGAAGCACGTAATTCTTTTCAAAAGGAAGACCAGCACACTGATTACAATGAGTGAATTTAGATAATGACATCACAATGATTTGTGGGGGGAAAAAAATGCGTTGACTTAATATAACAACGATGCAAACGGACTTTTTTTTTGGATTCAGGAGCTGGCACCTGGATTTACATCGTCGCTGTGGGCTTTGACAAAACAAAAATGAAAAATGCAAATTAGGCTACTGTTTGAGAATTTATGGTATTCGTAAACATGCCTTTTCATTTGACATAAGCAGATTCTTTACCTTGACTTGTGAAGCTTGGATGAAATACCACCGCATCAGTGCAGCGGCCGATGTGTAAAATGCGTTTAAACGAATTCAAGGTTCTTATCTGTTTTACCTGAGAGCTAGATTTAAGCACGGACCTTCATTATCAGTGTTATTAGCCACAGTCAGAACAGCTCTTAGCCACATCGACCTGTCTACATGGATCTGACGCTGCAAATTGGAAATATATCATGTCCATCAGCCATTAGCCCCATCCACTGTGGCAGCCGCATTTACAACCATTTCATATTTATAAATAACACAATTAGGTGAATAACCTTGAGAGGGCTCCTGGCATTGTTTTTTATGATCGCCATCCATGGTAATTACACATTGATTGAGTCTCCTGACAAACACACGGGCTAAATGAGAGACAGAGGCTCCCGTGTCTCCCTCTCCCTCCATTATGAGTGATAACTTTAAGGCCTGGATGCCGTGCTGTGGCCTTAAATTACCTCAGCGAAGTGAGGAAGAAGGAGGAGCTGGAGAGTGGAGAAAAAAAAAGGGGGTGATATTTCATTATCACTTCACGACGTTAGTTACAAACACACAGTGACACAATACTGGTAGCAGATAAATCAGATACCAAAGTGACAACAGGAGCTAATAGGAGTCTGATAGCTAACTAACAGCTGGAATTTATTAAACTCGGAGATAATGACCTGCCTGCTCACATCCTTATTTCATAAACGTAAGTGAAGAATTAAAAATACACCGAAGGCCATTAAGATTCTGTAAGTCAGATTGTGATATCATTACATAGATAATATCACATTAAATAGTTCTAAAGCAATGACATTCTTGGGAGAATTTGAGTAGAATAATAAAGACACAAACCCTTCAGTGCATGTTCCTTTCATTTTATATAGTCTTTGTCTAATTTAGTTCACTTAATGAGCTATTGTTCTCACTGGTAAGGAAGACCAACCTGAACTGTGCTGATAAGCACTAATACTCGTTTGTTGCTATTGTTAGAAATCATTTAATTGAGTCTGTATTTTGAATAAACAGAAGGCTTCTTATAATTTTTAACTGTATGTGAGTGGGAATGCATTCGTTATTGTTATTGCTCCGAGCCCTATGGAAACATCCGTGTAGAGGCCTTTAGATGAATGCAGCAGTTTTGATCGAAAGGGCTCAGTGAATGTGGTCATGACCTTTGTAACAACATTAATACAGCGAATGAAGATCTTTTTTTTTCTTCTGTGATTTCTGAAAATCCAGAATATTCAGGCAATTAAAGTCAGTGCGTAAGCATGACTGAACACTGATTTATGTTCAAGCAACTATCACAATCCCGGCTTCAAGCAGCAAAATCTGGTTCATATCTGTCACGTGGAATCTGTAAGAACGCAAAAGAAATCCAATAAAAATAGCCGAAGCCCACAGAGCAACATCTGACCCAAAACTAAATGACATTTCAGTCCAAAGGTCACAGGAAATTTCCGGAAAGAGCTGTCCTCATCTGATCTCCAACTAGTGACTATAATGTAAAGTGTCAGAGAGGGGTTGAAGGCCACAACACTGTTTGCAGGGATGTCGCCCTTAATTCATAAGCGCAGACATGGCAATGCATTAGAACTGATAGCAGGTACCTACACACTTTTTAAAGACGGTCGCAAATTGCAGGCACGCCCAGATTTATACACATCTACCTCTGTGGTATACATACTATAAGAAATCACATCCACAGAAGCACAAAAACATACACTTTCTATTACCTCTAGGCCAGTTTTGCTTGTGGTAAAATGACCCTGTTGTCATTCATCTTTACATCTCTTCCCTTGAGGATGTGCTGGAGAGAGAGGACACGAGGGCAGAAGACAGAGAACGAGAGAAAGAGAGAAAGATAGAAGAAAGTGCCTGAGACTGCAAATCCGTTACAAAGGCGAGTCATTGATTCTGGGATGGGGAATTAATGAAGCTTCGGCCGGATATGACAGTACAGTGTCAGACGGTGAAGAGTTATGCAGGCCGTTGGGCTCTGGTAGCCATTAGCTTACAGATAGTGTGTCTATGAGAATGACAAAAGAAGGAGCAGGACAAGTTAAAACAGCATTCATTAGAGGAAAAAAAAAGCAAGCCAATTTTCCGGTGTAGCGTAACGCGTCTTTAGGCATCACTGTCGCTCTTAATGGCAGTTTTCACTCAAAGCTGTTCAAAGTCTGCTCTTATCTCGGATAAACGCTCGGCAGCGTTGTTTCCTTTCTGATGAGTCATGCCTGTGATAAATCAACTTTAATGTGTCTGTTTTGCGCTTGATTTTGCCCCAGAAGTGTGTTTCAGACTATATCAAATTTTCTTTTATTCTGATGATTCAAAAGAGATTAAGTGCTTCTGTTATTGCTACACCAGTATCATCTGACTTCCTGCATATGCATGCCGCTGAATATTAAATGCATTGTTCATTATAAGAAATCTTTGTATAGTGTGTACTGAAGAAAATGAATGTGTTAAATAAAGGCTGAACTACAAGTGAATTCTTTTTGTGTGCTTATGTTCTATGTAAAAAAAAAATACAAAAAGTTAAATAAAGGTTTTCATGCTTTTTATTATAACACATTAAAGAGATATGTTATTGTTAAAGGTACAGTCAGTCACTTTTTTGAGGTTATTTGATAAAAAAAATCATGTTTGATAAAAAAATCGCCCCCTGTATTCATGATAGTCATGAATACAGGGGGCGATTTTGATGGACAGTCTACCTTATCTGGTTTTACATGGCTAGAGACCTGCCACATACCTATAATGACTAAGTTACTTTAATTTAAAGATTACAAATAGCTCTTTCATAATGGCCGTGTAACATTTTTACATGTGTATTTTCATCTCCTTCTTATCATATCTTTCTCCTCCTCCACCTCAGCTCTCTCCTCCCTCGTGCCGACCTCATCCTCTTCCTCCTCACCACAAGCCTCTTCTCCTGAACTGAGGTCTCTAACATGAAAACGTGCACAGACCTAAACAGTCTGATTTTATTTTCACATTATATGAGAGTTTATTTGCTAAGTGTCTGAGTCCAACAATGTTAGATCCACTTCAAAGAAAGTTTCACGAATGCCGACTAACAGCGGCGCTTACCAGCAGAAAAGTTCAGGATCTTCAGGAGCTGTGTACCTGAGGTGAACATATTAAGGGTATCACCACTCACTGATATGATACGGATCCAGGAATAAAACTGCATGAAGCCTGAGCTATTGATCTGCAGTGATTACCTACTCTGACCTCATTATTTGAAACAATGGTCATGTTTAGCATGAGCATCCACCACTGCAGCAATAAACATATTGAAGATCATAGGTCTCCTTTAATACTAACAAATGCTTAAATTGTATAATATGAGTACTATTGGATACATTAAATCCAAAGGCTATTTTTCCTGGTTTCATAATATTTTTAATGTATAGTTTCTATATAGTGCATTATATAATCTATGACAGTAACATAAATATTAGTAATTTTTATAATTTTCTGCAGCATTCACCACAATGACATAAAATCACTGTTTGTTTTTCCAAGAACTCTTCCTACACAATCCAGAACTAAGCAATCAAACACCTATATCACATATTATGATGTCATTATGTTGCCTAGAAACCAGCAAAGGGCTAAAATCACCCATTTGCAGCTTTTATTCAGCTGTAGCACCTCATAAAAACACAATTTAAATTTCATAACACTAACATCTAATTTAGCAAATGCAGTTGAATATACTCTTTTTTGATATCATCTAACACCTTAAGTTATAGAGTCAACTGTATTTAGGGATATCAAAAGCTTAATATCAGATAAGTAAATGTATTTATGTATCTAAGGCAATGGGATTTTAAGCCATGTGAATTAGTCAAGCTTACAAACAGGCAGCTTGTATAATTTTATACCTTTTTGTCAGGTGAATGTTGGCGTGTACAGGTAAATCATGTAGACCTAACCATAATTAAAGTTATAAAACCCCTTTACTATACAGGTGTATATTCTTCAGCTTGAATTCTTTAATTATGACTGACTGGAGACTTGTATTATATTTTACTTGATATAGTCAATTGCTTTTTATATAGGCAGATTTAATCTCTCGTGCCCGAAGTGTGAACTTTTGTGTGATCTAGCCTGCTGTGTGCGTATGGGTGTGCCTTTATCTCTGTGTCATACTCAGTTACTGGCCAGAGATAAATAATAGCACAAAGCCTCGAAGCAGCACCGGCATGCATTAACCGATAGAGCTGAAGTGACAAGTGCTGAGGGCAGATCCGTGGCACGCACACTCATGCGACAGTCAGCGGGCTTGTTGGAAACTCACTAAGAGACTCAGAAGTTAGTCGAGGATATCTCAGAGGAGAACAAAGCTCTTTATTGCTTTGATTTTCTTCTGATATCATTGCCAGTATTTCAGTAATGCCCCACCCCCTCCTATAAAGAAAAGAAGAAAAAAAAAACAAGTTACAACATCTGAGCTGTGAAAAAGCGCAACAAATTCAATTCAGAGCTCCATACGGCTTGTGGGACGGCTTCAGACTGTAGCCAACATTTGGACAAGTGGCTTTGAAACGCTCCAGTATGGAGTTAAAAATGACAAAAGCTGTGGGAGCAAAGTTTTTAGCGCTTTATTCTCAAGGGCTGTTCTTTAACAAATGATGAAGTCTCCATTTTTGCTTTCTCTCCTACATGAAATCTTCACAGTCAATCCAGCCAGTCAATCATCATTTCCAGGTAATATCTCAGCCACGCTCTAACTGAGGGATATCTGCCATGATTTAAACTCAGGAGCAATTTAAAGGAAGTTTGCTAACAGTCTAATCTTGCTTGAGATGAAAAATGTCAATATTCATTCCTGTCAAGGAAAAATATGACACCTGAGATTCCCTGGAGGGGAACGAGAGGTGGGACATGCAGACACACTGCTCGAACTTTGTCTCGCACAGCACGCACACACCCACACCTCTTTGCGCACCTCAAAAAAGCCTTTTTTGAAGCCATGATAGGAGCTCATTGAGGAAAGGTGGCACCGCTGATTATCTGAAGGTATTCCTGTCTGACCTGGATTCGCGGGTTATTAGGGTGAAGTGCTCCGACTGCCTGGCCTCGGTCTCCCCCCTCACTTCTCTGCCTCCCTCCCTCCCTCCTCTCTCTCCTTCATCGCAGACCCATTAATGCGGAGGCATAGCTGCGCCCGCATCTAAATGTTTCATTACGGCAAGAGCGCAGATACCAATTTCTTTGCCCATCTCTCCTCACTTCTCGCAACATGCTCCTCTTCAGCAGCCACCCTCCCCCTGTTCCTCCAACCCTCCACCCTCCTTCACCGAGGGAGGAGAGCAAAGCATGACAAATTGAAATAAATGAGAGAGGAGAAAAAGGTGGTGCGGGGACAATGCCGGCACCCCGGCTCCTCCTTTGGTTGGAGAAGGAGAAAAAGATGATGGGAGAAAGAGGGATGCAGCCGAACAGATCAAGTGAGGAAAGAGGGAAGGGGGGGGGGTGAGTGATGGTGAGAAAGGCAGATTATTTATCCAACTATTATTATCATTTCAGCACCAGCTGTCCTCTCTCAGCCCTCTGTTTCATCCTCGGCTCCCTCTCTCTGCTTTGTGTAATGAGTGGCAGTAATTGGTGGATTTTATTGACCTTTGCAGCTCTTTATTTCTACGCATGTGTGTGTTTGCGTGCACGTGTGCGCGCCACAGGTTCCCGGTCAGGTTATGTACATTACAATACTCCTTCTTATTCGATCCAGCTCGGAAAGCGCTCTTAACAATGTTCTGCTATGTAACGTGACAAATTGGGCCGACCCTGTCAGAGGAGAGGATATAGGCAATAATGGTGTCTAGTCAAACAGGGCTACTCGTGTCAAAACAATTCCACTCTGGTCAGCTTTAACGCCTCCTCATTAAGAAGTTTGGTTGAAACGAGACTTATTTTTAATGGGAACTCACTGTGTGAAGGTTTGTTCTCCGACTTCCCTTTTTTTCACATTGTGATGTTTATTGAAAGTAATTGCCCCCGCTTGCTTCCGTAATTACCTTGACATCAATACAATAACAAAAACTACCAAGTAAAACTAAACTAGACTGTAATGCAAGATGTACCACAGTGCAACAGTCCCATTGTTGATAACATATTCAACTGTGATGTCAAACCAGAATGCCAAATAGCCCGAGACCGTTATAGACTTCTTTTGTATTTGCAAACAAAGGAAGCGCCTTTTTTGATCATTCCTTAGAAATTTGCTTTTTTTTGGTCCGCAATCGTCTGCCGGCTTTCGAAGAGCAACTTTCATTTCTTCTTGTGAAGTGAGAGAAGTGTTTCGGCCTTGGGAAACATGAAGCCGACTTCAAACCGACTGCGCAAAGCCAGAAGTTAAGACTTTGATATCAAATCTTATGAGCACGCAAAAGCGTCTGCATCCAATTTGTTTTCATTGTTATTGTCTTCCTCATGCCACAGCTGTCGAAAAGAATAATACTTGCAATTTTCTGCAACGCTCCTTGGGAACAACTCTTCCATTTATCAAAGCGTAATCGTAGCGTAATGTGTACATTTTAATTTCCAGAACAAAAAATGTCGGAATAGTCAATGTTTCTTGTTGGTTAAATCGACAATTGTATACCTCAGGAGGGATTTACATTCTCACATTAGTGCCTGAATGTGTAGCTCTTTGGCTAATGAGAGAGAGAGAGATTGTGCGAATTCAACACCAGGCTGTGAGCAGTCCTCCAAACAGCCAACAGCACCTAGACTGATGATGATGATGATGCTGAGTTGATGGAATATCAACTGGTTAAAAAGTTAGGTTGAACAGGAAGTGGGACAACAGTGGAGTTTAACATGAAGAGAAAGAAGCATAAAAAAAAAGTACAAATAGAGGCCACAGTTGCCCTTTTTCATGGCAACACTTGTTTTCAGTTCACAGTGAAAAATTATACCAGCTATCCTTTTTATGGCAGGTGCTAAGCTACAGTGAGTGTATACCAACATTACCAATTGTTCCACATACTTTTGACACTGTCTCCCACAATAATGACAGATCAGCTGATCTAAACCTCAGCTGATGGCTCAGCTGCCACCCTTGGAAAACCTCATATGGCTCAGGGCATTTAACCAGTTTCAGCCTACGTGATCATGTGACCTAATTTCTGACTGCACTTTCCATGCACGCACAAGGAAAAGCAGTGAGGTCCCAGAACAGATCCATATCACCAATGATATTTTGACTAAAGTGGTCCTAAAAGAAATATATGTCTTAACGCCACAGTTCTGGGAACGAGGTCAACAGTGAATGAAATTAGGTTAAATTTTAAAGATGGGTTCCCAGTTTTTAAATGTTTTGCTTGAAAGAATTAAACAACAGTGTGGTGCCCAAATGAACCTGGCAGGGTGTGGATAGGGGTGCTCACGGGATATTTTGGGTTACTGTTTAACCATTTTGGATTAGGTTGATTGGGATTATTCCAGTGAATCTTTGATTGATTTGGGACTTTTGGAGTCTGGAGATGGTCTACGCCTTGGGTATCTGTTGTTCCCACAGACATCTTTAAACCTGTTTTCCTTTAAAGAGCTTGCAGCACACGTGTGGTTGCTAAAAGGTTGCATAGAAGTCTATGAAAAAATGAACCTTCAGGTTCTCTTGAGCTATGACTTCAGCCAACACTTTCCTCAAGAGATTATGGTGTCAGTCAGTTCAAGTCTTATTGAATATAACTCGTTCAGTTTGTAAACGGTGGTTTCTATTGAAGTAAAAAAGGAGGATAAAGCAGGTTATCTTTAGGGCACGCCTACCTCGTGATTAACAAGTTGCCGACATGTGAACATACAGTGACCCTCCATTTCTCAGTCACATCCAAACATCGCTTGCTGGTGTCTGAAAACACCAAGACGCCAGTAGCCGAAACACTCAGCTCGAGGCTTCCCAGTGGGAATTCATTAGGACAGCACTTCTTTACTGGCTGTACCACTTCTGAAGTGAGTAAAGGAGGGCGTGAGGTGAAGCCACAAAAAAGAAAAAAAGAAATAAAAACAGAGAAGAAGACTTTGAGGCCTTAGAAAGGACTAAAGCAAACACGGCTAAACATATTGTTAATGAATAGGTCCATGCTCTTCAGCGTAGCTGCATCAAATCTATTATCAGCACCTGCCCGCCAAAGCAGAACCACTGTTTGTCTGACTTACAGAAAACAGCTACATGTGTCTAGTGCTACACATAAAGTACAATCCTTTTCTTCTCCTGAAAATCTGACTTGCAAACAATGAGAAATTTAAATGAAAGACACTGACAAAGATAGGTGTGATGCTATGATATTAGCATGTATATGTCCTGGTCCATCCAGTCCTCCTGCGCTGGGCTCACCCATTCTCTCTTCATCTCCACTCTTTAGTTTCTCCCTCCTCTCCCTCTGCGTGAGTGTGGGTGTTTGAGTTAACCACACCTTGTGTTTCAGGGGCGGATCCTACCTCTGCTCCCGCCCTGCAGTCCTGCATACCTGGGATTAATGAACTCACTTGTTGGTAATCGTCTGGTTCAGGTAGTGAAGTTGGCTCCTTCCATCAGAATGGTTGCTTGCTAAAACTCGGTGCCTTCGCCTCATCTCTCTGCTCTCCTTCGTGCAGGATTCCAGCACAGTCTCTGAGTGAGTTACTGAGAGAGCGTTTTCCCTGTGGGGAGATTTATCCGTGGACCTGTCTGGATTGGAGCCTGGATTTGCTATTCAGCTGTCAAAATCTTTGCCTTTGCTTCATTGTAAAAAAACCTGTGATAACTTTTACTCCAAGTTTGCGTCTGAGTCCCATCTGCACCACAAACTACGATAGCATCCTTTCTCTAAGAATCACAGCCTGATATAAATGGGCTAATGTATTCAGTGTTTGAAATGTGAGACAGGAAGAGAAGGGAAACAATGTATTTTTGGATCCAGAAGAAAGTGACAGAAATCCTGAATCTGAATTAGCTTCACTCACCTTCATCTGTCACTTATTGCACAGTTTCATCCCCTCTTCTGCTTATTGTGCATGTGAGTGCCCAGCTGTGACAGCTGGAGCACCGGGAGAACTGGTGTGAATGTATAATGTGTGTATAATGTGCTACCACTGTATGTACCACTCCAGTACTGAAAGAAGTAGCTGATGTGGAAAATGCAGATAAAAAAATATATATATATATCACATTAATATAAAGTTAGCGGTCTAATATGGTCAGCATTGCGTCTTTAATGACATTTCAGGTGTTGTTTTAGATGTTTCCTTGATAGCCATGGGCAGCTGTATAATTGAGACTGAGCTAATAATAAATGATAGTTAGATGTCTAAGGCACTTTTATCCTTTTGGCTATCTGAATGCTGCAGCAGGAAAATGACTTTAAACACATGGTTGTTGCTAAACTTACTATTTATAAATCAAAGTGTAATCAGCGCAGCGTCACTTTGCATCTTAATCCTACAGCTGATGCTTGCCGCGAGGCTCCGTAGTACTGTTCTCACACACTGGGAGAATATTAAGTTTTCTTTTATGCACATTATGTCACATTATGCAGACTCACAATCGTAGGGCTGAAAGAAAGCTGTTGTTTATTAAAGGCTAGAGTTTTAGTTTCATGTTTTGTTTCATCTAATTTGTTGGTTATGACAACACTGCACTCACCAAAATAACAGCTGGGATCTTGGTACAAGGAGACACTGCAAGAAGCTACTTCAGCTAGGCAACAGAACGGAGCTGCTTTTTGTTTTTTAATAGAAATTTTTCCATTATTGACTGAATCTTTGTGAACAATGACAGCTGCTCATCATTCTAACAGAGTACAACATGAATATTAAGAACATCTTTGATTTTTTTTCCCCCCAAAAACGAAAAATGTGTCATTATCGAACCCTTCCTTGAGGGCCGTGCCCTACCAAGGGCACAGCTGGATCCTGAAGGGACACATGCTGCATGTTAGTGGTTGCAACATCACAAAGTTCTGTGTTTAGGAATCTTTGCTGATCACTGGGTGAAATGTTCCCCAACTTCAGAAGTCTGGCTGAGGCAGTGCCGGTAATTCCAGGATATAGTGTGACAGCGGGATACGAGTCTGGCATTTAGAACAAATCTAAATGGGACGTGAAACGTTGTCGGTCAGAGGCAAAGATGTAAAATCTGTTCAAAGTGGTGCTGATATAAAGAGTGACCACATAGTGACGTCTTCATTATAAATGCATTTTCTGCTCCTTATATTGTAACAATTGGATGAAATTAAAAAATAAAATACTTTTTGATACAGCTCATCATTAGAAATTAAAAGGACAGGTAACAATAGATTATGATGAAAAAATCGACAACCCTGTCAGACCTGTTTGAAAGTGTATTTTTTTATGTATTTGTTATGTATTGCAAAATCTGTTTATGGGTGTAATTTTGCTGATTAAATGTTTCCCTATTTGCATATTTTAAGACACAGAGTCACAAAGTCTGAGACCATTAGTTATGAAACTTCTGTTTTTCATTTGTTTCAATTTAACACAATTTTTTTCATTACAACTGATGACTGCGTCACAAAAAGGGCAAATTTAGAGTCTATCTGATGAACGGTAGTTGAGAAATAGGACAGACTGACAGATTCCTCAATTCTTTAACGAGGTTTTAAGAATTTATGAGATCACGTTACAATATCAAGAAAAAAGTCATCTGTTTTCAGCTCGGTTCCAGGGACTAACATCAGGCAAAATGGGGATATGCCAGTTCATCTAACGTAGTGTCAATAAAGCCCTTTTCAGATGTGGAATGCGTAACATTGCTGGCTTCATTAGTCTGTCAAAGCAAAGGGATTGTGTCATTCAGGCAAAGGTCACTTCAGTGAAGACACAGCTTCATTCAGACACAACTGCTGCTCTGCAACACAAACTGGATCAGTAAATGGATCTGATAATTATTAAATTGAGGCATTTAAACTTTGACATGAAGAACAGAATGTCATCAGCTGTTAGATACATATTGATCTAGTTTCGGGGGACGGGGGGGGGCGTTATAAGTAAATACCATAATTACATTACCACTATTGTGTTAAGCCATAAACACCAGTATCACTCCCTCTTGCTTTGGAGAAGCATATGGATGCCTTTTGCTGCTGTCTTGTATTTCATGTGTTGGTCTCTGAGGAAGGACTTCTAAATGCAGCTGAAGGAACCGCCAATAACTTCCACTCCTGATGATGTTTGCTGAAACTTGAAAAGATGTGTAGGCATGAAATTGATTGAAACGTCAACAGGTAACAGGTTTTAGGTCATTTTTTAAAAGCGGAATATGTTCCTTTGAGCCAAGTTGAATTGTCTCTTGAGCTTTGTGGTGTTTATGAACCACTTTGCCCCGTGCACAGAAAAAGGTTACTTTTTTAATGAGGTGGTGTGTTGAGGCTTCTTATTGTTTTACTTAGGGCACAGTGAGATCGACTGAAAAAGTGACACCTAGCAGACTTTATTTTTTCTCCTGTTACTGCTGTTTATGACATTCTCTAAAACAGTAATTCCCAAAGTGTGGGCTGCGGCCCACCAGGGGGCTGCAAAGGTACTGCACGTGGGCCGCAGTAATAACAGAAATTCCATTTGAAATTACTCACAAGTATGACTAGTTACATATCTATTTAAATTTAATTATATAAAAGTGATTCAAACTGGTAAGAGGAGGTGGTTAGTTGGTGATATTACTCATTACTGTGTCCTAAATTTACTGCTGCTGTATTGAAGTTTGAAGTGGGTCACATATTGGCATTAGTACTTTACATATGGCTGGGTAGCATTAGCAATTTTTAGCTCAGCCTGTGTTGTTTATATTTTTTGGATAAAATTTGATTAGAGTGAAGATTTAAGATTGGGTGGGCCCCCATTGGGTTTTCTAGTTTTTAAGTGGGCCGCAGCACTCCTGACTTTGGGAACGGCTGCTCTAAAACAATCCAGTACACTCGTGTGGCATTTCAATGGCACAACCTCTAATCTATTTATTAGTATTTCTGAACACCAAGTTCAGAAATTTACACTGCTCAGTACACCTGACCTGACCAGGAAAAATCAAACACAGAGTGTCTGACTCCATCTTGTCGGTCCGGTGAACCACCAGTGCACCTGACTCAAACAGGCTCCCCTCCACACAGTCTCCAGTTAGAAAGTGCTCCACAAACCTGAACATTACAGCTAACAGGTGGATTTTCCCGTTTCAGTGCAGCTAGACAAGAGCTACTGCTTAAGACAGAGAGAGTGAAAGTGGGCAGTGTTTCCTTCGTTTTTAACATAAAACTGACTGCTACAGCCGGGGCAGCGGAAAAGTGACCCCCTTAGGCTGCTTTTCAGGTCTTTTTGTTTTCCACTGAGTTGTCAGTTTTCTCACTAGTTGCTAACATAAACTAATGTAAGTCTGTTAGCAGGTTGTGTGGTGGTTCGCACTGCTTCCTCACAGCAAGAAGGTCCTGGGTTCAAATCTATCTTTGCTTGGGCCTGTCTGCGTGGGTTTTCTTCGGGTACTCCAGTTTCCTCCCACAGTGCAAAGACCCACTACATGCACTTGATGGGGTTAGGTGAATTTCCCATTGGTGTGAATGGTTGGGTTTTTTTCTGTGTTAGCCCTGCGACAGGCAACCTGTCTGGGGTGTACCCTGCCTCTCGCCCTATGACAGCTGGGCATTGAAAATGCCAGGCTAACTAGAGACTGTTCATTTCTTTGTAAGTGAGCAAACTTACGAATTCAGCAGGGGGCCAAGTAATTATTTCCTCCACTGTGCACTATCACTCTGACTATAGCTGCAGATTCAATGGGCTGAATACTTGTTGGGAGAGGAGCGATGTATCAAGTAATCCACCCAGTTTTCCTGTCTTCTTCTACTTTACTTTATTCCTCCATCTTCACCCACTGCCCTGACTCACACCTTCCTCACTTCCTTCTCCTTCCCATCATTCTCTGCCTGTTGCCCCCATTACTTCACCCCAGGCTTCAGTTCTCTTACTCTCTTTATTTTCTCTCATGGGCTTACTATTCTCTGTCTTCTCCTCACCTGTGGCTGCTCTCAGCTTCTTATTTTCACAACACAACTCTCACCCATTTATCTCAGATTTTTCTGTAAACCTCTGTCCACATCTCTCCCCACCCATGATCCACTTTTATGTACCCCACATATTTTTTTTTTCATCACCAACCCAAAAGTCATTCATTACCTTCTCCTCTTCATCTCCCTCCACCTGCTTTTTATCTGCATGATCTGGGTCATCTGCCCCTATGCATTTCTTTTCGTTAGACATAAAAGCAGTTCGGCTTACAAACCACAGTGAAATATAATCATTCTGCTTCTGATTCATGTTTTAAAATTCCATTAATGACAGCAAAGGATCAAGGCTGCCTCACTCACGCACCAAATCCAGATAATAACTCCCAACAAAGATAAAATCAGAGCAAACATATTTATGAACAGCGGGGGCCTTGAAAATAAAATAAAAACTGATCCATTGTTGAAGGCTCAAAACACTTTAATCCAAAGAGTTTCTACAGAGCACTTCAGCACATAGTTAGTGCATGTTTTTCGGTTGAGGTGCTGAAAAACGGACTGCTCCACGCTTGTGATCTGCTAAGAGGTAAGAATAGCCAAAAGGACATCACCCATTGGTTTAAAGGTGTAAAAAACCTGGCAACAGGTCAGTAACATGATTGGCTATAACAAGAGGATCTATAGAGAGGCACAGTTCCTCTGAAGTATAGTATAGTGCCTATGGAACTGGAGACTTGCACATGAGGAAAGGCACCATCAGTGCTGAAAGGTTTACGGTTTCAGAGCAACATATGCGCCCATCCAGATGACATCTTGTTCAGGGAAGGCCTTGCTTATTTCAGCAAGACAATGCTCAACCACGTACTGCAGCCATTCCAGCAGCCCGGCTTCATAGTAGAAGAGTCTGGGTGCTGAACTGGCCTGCATGAAGTGCAGACCTTTCAGCATTTGAAAACATTTGATGCATGATGAAATGAAACATGAACAAAACACAGGAATGTTGAGCTACAACATTCCTCTCCTAAAAGTTCAGCAGCTGCCCTCCTTAGTTCCCAGATGTTTGCAGACTGTTGCTGGATGCTGCACAGTGGTAAACTTGACTGTGTCCCAATTTTTTGGAGACGCATTGCTGCCATCAGATTTAAAATGACCGTATTTTTTTTCTAAAGATGTTACTTTTTTTTTCCAGTTTAAACATTTGATGTGTTTTTTGCATTCTGTTGTGAATGAAATATGGCTTATTGCATCCTGTTTTTATTTTCATTTTACACAGTGTCCCAACTTTTTGAGAATTGGGGTTGTAGAGGCAGCGTGGCTGTTTTCTAATTCTTTCAAGTGAATTTCATCTTAGCGCAATCGGCTTTCACTGACCTCAACTGACCTTTGCTTGTTCAGTGGATTTTGTTGCATGTTTAGTACTTCTGAGTCGACCCCCTTCTGTTACAGTTACAGCATTATAGCCTTTAGCCTATAGAAACTCAACATTTCCTTTATCCATTTCCAATGAATTAAACTCATTTAGCCTCTCAGTAGATAGAAAACTTCTATTTCTCAAACGGGTCTTGTGCAACATTCGTAAGAATGTCATGTAAACAGCTCTTTTATTTGAAGGAATGTGGTACATAAAAATGTGAATGATGATAATTACTTGTTATGTCGGTCATTATTAGCGTTTTTTTCCACAACGACAAAAAAAAGAAGCCCCTTAAAATAAATGAAAGACCACAAAGAACTGAATTAAATGGAAAAGGTGCAAATTCTTGACCAGATAGGTGTAGGATAAAGCGTTACCTTAATACACCTCTACTCTTTATATCATACAGAGCACTGATGGCTAGACATTAATCCTTTGACAACCAGCTACAGGAGAAAAGTGGCAGGGAGAGAGAATGATAGAACATCCTACAGGGAGAGCACAAATCTGTGGAGAGCAGAGGGATGTGAGAAATACCCAGTAACTGATGAAGGGGTTCAGAAAGGCATAAAGCGATGAGGCTGGAGAGACACATGACTTTATAATCTATTCACACACCTCTGCTCACCATCCTTTATGATTCAAACGTAAGCACACCGTGGGGAACGATCTTAAGACTGAGGTCAAATATAAATCGAAGCGCGTGTTCTCATCCTCAGGACGTCAACTGCTGCTGGTTTGTCAAACCCACTCGCGTCTCAGAAACATGTACAGAGTTTCCTTTGATGGCAGTGCCTTTAAGCACCCACTGTGGATGTAAGGGACACCCCCCCCCCAAAAAAAAGTGCACTGTTTGAAAGAGTGAACAAATCTGCATAAGCAGGGAGCTGAGTAAGTCACACAACTGTCAGTGAGGAGAGTGCAGTTTGTGTTCTCTTTGGGAGCTCTGCAAAATACACTCAGCGTTGCTGTTTAGTTTCCTGTTCACTTGTTGTTTGACTAGGATAAAGGAGCTCATTTTAATCTGAATTTCCTAAATGTAACTAAAATTTTCACCACTAGTTGACAGTGTTTTATCAAAAAGTGTTAGAAAATGAAAACATGGTTAGAGATGTTAGCTTACACTAATGACAGGCTTGTTAGGTTAACTGGAGAGTCTAAACAGGTGGTGTCTCTCTCTCTCGTGTGTGTGTGTGTGTGTGTGTGTGTGTGTGTGTCCCACCTCTTACGCTGTTACAGCTGGAAAGGCTCCTGCCTGAATGGTTTAAGAAATTTGATGTTAAGGAAGTAAGTTGAAAATAGTTTGTGTTTAAGAAAGATTAAAATAAAACATGAACAAAATATTCTCAGCTGTGAGATGCACAAAACATCAACAAAAAAAGAGTGGTAGGACTAAAACTCTGATTTCATGCAACGGAGCCAAATTCTCATCCTGATGAGTATTGGTGGGATTACACAACAAACGGATGACATCACAGGTTTCTAATGGTGGCCTCGGTGGTCAGGGAGGTGATGGATGTGACAGTTTGACATGGTAATTTCACAATGCAGCATGTCAAGTAGACCTTACAAGTGGATAAAAAAATCTTTGCTGGTCTGTGTACGAGGAGAAGATGCTGAAAAAGTTGTGCGGCTCTCTGTTATTTAGTGATGAAATTACTTGTCAGTCAAACGCTGTTGGATTAAAACAATACAAAACAAAAACATGTGCATTTAATTTCTTCATTACAATAATCTGTTTTTACTTTGTGTGCCTGGACCACAACTATATGTGCAAACAACATCAATACCTACAGTTCATCTGCAGATTTTCACCCAGGAAGTGATGTTGCCGTTTCTGGGTTCACCTCATGCTGGAACTGTAGAATTACCTGGAGTCTCTTCATCTCTCACCCACAGTGTTTGCACAGAGGTGTAGCTACCTTCAGCTATGCATGCATTCTGTTTGTGCCACATACTTAGCACAGTGAGTGGATCGCGCCACATTAAACCACGCAGCTGAGTGTGGTTTCTATCTTTAACCCTTTGTTTTCTGTCTGATTCATAAGAATTCTTCTTATTCCACAACTGCCGGCTTTTCCTCTTCCTCTCCTGCTGGACTCAGTATCGAGGACTCGCTGTGTGCTCTGGTTAACCTCGAGCCGGTATAACAATTAATCATAAAGATTATTAAGAGTTTCAATCAGGAGAAACAAAACAAAGTTTGTGTCCTGTTTGGGACCTTTATGTTTTGTTTTGTTTTTCACTTAGATTTGCTTCATTTTCACTTATATTCATTTAGCTCCTGGTTTGGATGAAACTGTGCTCAAAAATGACACTAAAACTACCCAAATGCATTGAAATGTCAGGCCAAAAGGCCATGAAGATGCCTCCAAATGTGACGATTTGGAACTTGCCTAACTAACTTGCCAAACTAGCAGCTTTGAGAAAGATGCAGTTTGATGGAGAGCCTAAGAACATTTATAGAAAAGATGCTGAGATGTGACACATCATAGCGTCTTTTATGAAAATGCCTAAAAGCTTTTACTTTTAACTTTGCAGTTTGTCCTATAACTGAATGTGAAAGGTATAAAAAAGAACTCTTTAATGATTACAGCTTCATGTTATCTCAACTCTTAAATCTGTTTTCAACATATGTTAGCAGCAGTCAGAGCAAAAACTTTTCTTTCACAGCAAAACTTTGTTAAATATTTATATAAACAAACATCTCTTTCTCAAGGACACGAGAACATTTTTCTTAGGAGTCTTCAACATAACTCAGCACAACACAGAAGCACTGGGAGTACCGAGGTGCAGTGAGGAGGCGGATCATCTATCCTGATGATGTCTGACGATTCACAGAACAGCCATTCATCCTCGCTCAAGGTTTTAAAATAACCTTAAAGGTTGGCTTGTATGAAAAATGCACAAAATTAATTTAATGAGCTCTCCTTAATTCCACTCAGGGATAACTAATTTCATGTTCTTGCTTTCACAGAGACAGCCACGGGTCTTTGTGCAGCAGTAGAGTAACTGAAGTTTAGGCTTTGAAAATCTGGATAAAGGTAGTGGCTAGCTTTGAGACTTCAAGCCTTTATTTTGCTGTAAGTTTGGCATAAATTTTGAGAAGCCTAAAATTCAGCAGCTGCTACTTTTAGTTTTAGCAGTGGGTTTATGCTAAAGCTGACATGACAACATGCCTTCTGTGACAAAGCTACTGTAGCATCTTATTAGCAAACATCCTGCTAATATCCAATGCTAACATCCTGATTTCTGATCTTTACAGTATTCAGGTTATTAGGTATTAGTATTAGGTTTAGCATGCTAGCATGCTATTATTGGCTATATTGCCCCCCCCCACACACACACACACACACAAACACACAAAAAAAAGACAAAAAAACAAACAAAGAAAATAAAATTAAACAAGCAAACACACTTTGTCAGGATAGTACACAGTAAGTACTTTGGACCCTGTTTTGAAGCTGGGGTTGCAGATATGCAGAGCACTCCTCACTTTTCTTTATAAGTTTGTTGCTATGCCAACGACAGATGATAAAGTGGCTGAAAAGCATTTCTGAATCACCTGTTTGTATTAGGCTGTTGTATGTGCCATTATACGCAGACATTTGAGTACATTTTGAAGGCCGTGTTCCTTCAAAGGGGCTCAGAGTGCAGCTCAGCAGTCATTTTGAAAAACAGCATCTCTAATAATGCTTTACTATTACTTGACTTGCTGTGACATTTGTGTCGACTTAAATGGTTTATTTCTCTATGAAAAATCTACAAAAATGTATGCTGTGTGTAATCAGCATGAATTGTAATCTACTAAGTGCTCTCTCACACTCTCTTTGTGTGTCTGTGTGTGTGTCTGTGTGAGAAATATTAAGGAATGTCAACTATTTCAAACCGTGACAGAGGTGAGCGCTTATGTCGGGTGAGAGTAAAAGGCTGTGACTAATTCCTGGTACAGTTGAGCTTTTACTGTAAAGCTACTTTTTGTCAGGACTAATTGGTTTATTCCATCACTCAGCAATAAACCCGTGCTTTTGGAATCCCACATTTCGAAAGCTACTTTTTCATAATTACAGTACGTACGAATAAATATTTTTCATGAACCTGAATCTTCGAGTTCGTGTTTTTAACTGTTATTTTCTGTGATGGATCGATTCAGCTTTGATAATCTGTCTGTCTGTCCAAAGCACCTTGAGGTGACTATTGTGAAAAGATGCCACATATAAGTAAAACTGAACTGAGTCTATGGACAGCACTGCTGGCTCAGAGGAAGAAGGTCCTGGGTTCGAATCCATGGCCTTTCTGTAGGCCTTTAAAATTACGTAACATTAACTGCTCTGTGACCTCAGCAGAAAAACATTTCGCACACCCATGGAAAAACATTTTTGTACTCGTTTTTTGATCCCATGTTGGTGGTGGTGCTCTCGATATCAAAGAATGCATGATGCAAACATCTAAACAAGAATACGACTGCAGTGGATAGACAGGCTGTGATGGTTACGGCTAAAAATGACACACATCTGTGACTTTTCAGTGCGTTCTGCTTTTGGCCTGTTAGTCCTGGTTTCTCTTACGCTGCTTTTCACCGTACTTGTTGTTAAATAGCCCTTCTTTCTTTTTCATTTTTTAATTATATTTGGACCGCATATGTCATCATGAGGCGCTCCGACTAGCCGAGTCGTGCATGTGCACATTAGTGAACAAACACTCAGCCGAGCATCTTACTTACACCTTGGATTTTGTCCTATTAACAACAACAACAACAAAAAAGATCTAAAACTACAAATATTAAACTTTAATTTAGCTGCATTGTCATGTAATACTACAATTGAAATACGTTACTGCATTTCCACTAAGTCATGTCCTCCCCCACAAAGCTTTGCCTGAATGAATGGCAGTACCGACGCCTGTGTCAATGAGCAGTGTGTCACCGACATCGACTTTTTCACGACTCAGCGTCAGAACATTTAGTCAGCCGATCAGACCTAGCAGCCAAGCCAGTAAGTTTCACGCCTTAAGTTCATTCTAACTTTGTCCCTCTTTGTGTGGTTTGCCATCATGTATTCTGGATCCCGTGTTATCTCACAACAAGCAGCAGCACGCAGAGGCCGGTCCCCGCTATGAACAGACATTAACCGTGGGGTACTTCAGGGCGGACGCCAGAGAATTAGCCTTTGCGAATATGCATAAAATCACTTCAATAGACAGAAAGGGAAAGAGGGAGGGCGACAAAGACATTATCTGTGTAGCTGGCACAGATTTTATTGGATAAGACTGTCTGCAGACATGTTTGAAGGTTTTGTCTGTGGGTGTTTGGGGATGCAATCATACCAATTACTCGTTTTGTGTGTGTGTGTGTGTGTGTGTGTGTGTGTGTGTGTGTGTATAATCAACCCGTTTCTCTTAAATCTTTTGCTCTATTCATAAAATATAGATACTACAGATTCCCATTAGAAATTCAATGGTTATTTATTATTTCTGTGGGATGAATAATTCAATTTTCATTTTTTTGCAAAGGCAGCACTCAGGAAGATGAGAAGATAATAGTCATCATTAACAGCCACTCTCCCTCTTCCTCTCATCCACTCCTTTTCTCCCTCTCCCTCTTGTTGCTGATGTGACAATATTTTACATTTCCACCCCAACAATAACCCATGGACAAGGAAAAACTTAACAAATAAGGGGAAAAGTGAGATTTTTTTCCCCCAGTCCTTAATTGCATGAAAAGGACCTATTATGTTAATTTCCATGTTTTCATACTTGGATTCTCCTAGAGTAACTTTGAATGAATAACTCTTTGAAATAATCCTTATTTATCTTATACTCTTATTCTGAAAGGCTGCCCCTGGTAAGCAGCAGAAAAGCCTTCGAGTCTGTGACCTGAGCTTTTGGCTCATGAGGATTATTTGCAGTTACGCAAACCTCATTATTTGAAACTGTGGCCATGTTTAATTTAAGCATCAACTTTTGTAACTACACACACACACACACATATTATATAGGTGTGCATGTGTGTGTGTGTCTGTAAATAAGCATAAGAAAATAAGGAGAAGCATAATATGTCCCTTATGAACATTCTTTGAAGCATTACAACTCAGAACACATATGCTCAAAACAAGCACTTCATTATGAGTGGTGTTGTTGTAGATTCCATTGCATCTTAAAACGAGAACCCTTTTTCACTGTTGATTGGATCACATAATTTCTGCATCATTTTTTGTTCCTTGGACTTTTTGCCTCATAACAGCCTTGCAGCAGTTCATGTTCCTTTTTGTAAAAGCTGAGCCTTGTTTACACTCTTTTTGAGTGAGTTCTGCAATAAAGCTGCCTACTTTGGTCTTTACGCCTGTCTCCTGAGTCTGCATTTGGGTCCTCCCCCTGCCAGCCACACTGTTGTCATATGACAATCAAAGTGAAAAAAGATGTGGCAGGCTAGTCCATTTTGCCGAAACTTTATTGCAGCAACTCAAAATGGTACTCAGTGGGTTGCATGGCCCCCCTCTCATCTGTGGAAAGCACAGGGTGCCAGTAGTGGGTCTGCCAATTCTGGTATTCTATAACTAGAGGGTGTCGGGCCACCCTCATGAAGTCTGTTTCTGATTGTTTGGTTGGAGACATTCACACCAGTGAATGTTTTGTAGCTCTGGCAGTGCTCGTCCTCTTCCTGCTTGCACAAAGGAGCAGATACGGGTCCTGCTGATGTGTTAAGGACCTTCTACGGCCCTGTCCAGCTCTCCTAGAGGAACTGTCTGTCTCCTGGAATCTCCTCCATGTTCTCGAGACTGTGCTGGGAGACACAGCAAAGCTTCTTGCAGTGACACATATTGATGTGTCATCCTGCCTGTGCAACCTCTGCAGGGTCCAGGTATCACCTCATGCTACCAGCAGTGACACTGAGCCTAGCCAAATGCAAAACTAGTGAAAAACCATCAGAAAAGATGAGGAGGGAAAAATGTGAGTGTCCTCCACCTGTAAAACCATTCCTGTTTTGGTGGATGTCTCATTGTGGCCCCTCTAGTGCACCACCAACGCAGCAGAAACTGATTAACGACCCCCTCAGCTACTTAACTGACCAGATCAATATTCCAGAAGTTTGATTGACTTGATGCTGCACTCTGATTAAAAAGTGTTCCCTTAATTTTTTTTATATTTTCTTTCCTTTCCGTTTCTTTTACAACTCTCTGGATATTTTTTTGCACCGTGTTGAAAAAATCTAGAGTGTTGTACTGAAGAAAACAGGAGATCCACACTTACAAAAATATGACTCATGCCATGGACAAAATAGCTAAGGTTACTTTTTCCCTTGTTCAGTTTGATGTCATCATTAACTAAATAGCTTAACCTGTAACTGCATGATTTTAGATGTGCAGGATGGGGTGACTTATAGTCTCCTGTGCTTGTTCAGGGCCTTGGAGCTGGATGCAAATGGAAAAAAAAAAAAAAAACTTTCTTCAATTTTTAATTTTTTAACAAAGTGTCCTTAGAGTGTTTTCTTTTCAAAACTGACCACAATCTCGATGCCATTCTTGTACCTGTCTGCCCGCCTACCTGATTTGCAATGTACAGCTTGCACATTGCAGCTGGAATGCAAAAAAGCTGCCCCCAGTGTGTCTCAGGAGTAAGACAGGAGGAAACAAAATGGAACGACTCACATGTTGGCTGCATTTCTTTAAAGAACATCAAGCAAGCTAGCAGCCAAAGTGTGAGGAAGGACAGAAATTTAGCGATTTAAATCAGCAAAGTCATCCTCTGAATCCTCTCACAGTGTGAGGCCTGTTTTATCTTTCAAAACTGATTTGGCTGAGTTATGATCTGCAAAGGACTTTATTTATTTTACTCAAAATTCCCAACTCGTCATATTCAACTCACCTTGAGCTCAAACACGATCCTGTTTTTGCTTTCTTGCTGCCGCTCCTGTCTGTACACATAACATCCTCTAAACTCATTTCCCAGAGTTAAAGAACAGGTAAATAAGTGACATAATGGAGGAGGACCTGGATGTTGATCTGAATGGATTTAGGACATAGAACTGTCATCGGTTTCTTTCAGACAAGTCGTATCAGTTATGTTAATAGATCGTTGTTGTGTTGTGCTGATGTTATTCAGGGTCTGTCTCATATTGGCGCACTGCCTAAGTAAAATAAGGTAAATACAATTTTAACTTTGCTTCAGCGACTATTTTTTTTTTTCAAATGTTGTGTGAACAGGATCTGCAGAACATCTGGAATCTATCTCAACAATTAGTTGTCTACAACAGCACCAGTCTGAGTCATTTACTCTTTTCTTTTCTTTCTTCTGTTTTTACACCTGCAAAATAAGAATTACAAGTTAACTATACAGTGTCAACACTTTGTGTTGTGGTGTCTTCTTAGTTTTTTGTTTTTACAATTTTTAAAAGTTGAAGTGTTGTTGCTAGTATGCTAACTAGTCTTAAGGAAAGGTTGCCAGTCATCTTTGTCTTCAACAACATGCAGGTTTTTTCCTGCTCAGAGCTGAGACATGATTGGCCTGCCTATAATTAGGGCAGTGAGTCTGGCTTTGCCCCCTTCCAAATGAAATAGAAAAACGAGTGTGGGGGCATTTGACAGCCTAATATCTTGGTATGTAACTGTACAAATATCAGGTGTTTGTGATTCTTACTGTTTTTTTCTTTTAGTGATAAGCTGTGATGGCAGAGGCACAAGCAAGTTTCATCTCCAAGGGTGAAATGTCTTGAAAGGAGATACCCAGGTTCTGACGGTGCTGTAAGGACACTTCTCCTCCAGTGTTTGTGACATCTTGTGAATGTCCTCTGCTGACTTTCTCTGGAGAAACAAAAACTTTATGACGGCCCGTAACTCTAAAATATATATATAAAAAAAAAGAGGGGGCAACCAGATATCGAATCTGTTACTGAGGCTGTTGTACATCTGGAGTCACTTTGCTTTTCAAAATGTTGAGTCAAATGTATCAAAGCTTTCAACAAAATCTGATTTTCATTTATTTTTTGCATGAAACTGAGTAATATTATTAGATCTTCTCTTAGATTTGATGTTTGTAAATGTGAATGTGTAAACTAGCTGATTTAATTAAGTTTAGCAGTTAGAAGAGAAGCTTTTTCTTTTATTTAAGTGTAATTCAGAGAAACTTTTTTGGGTGTAAAGGTTATTTGGTTGCATTTTTAACAGAGCTTAGACGTATTTCTAAGCCCTGAATATTTAATGTGGCTAGCTCCTGAGGACTGAAAAATGAATGCATATATGTATGTAGCTAGGCTGGTTAGGAGTGAAATGGTTTACCTGTAGCCCCCACCTCCATGATCCTCATCTGCTCTCTCTGATCTTAATCACAAACAGAAGGTGAACGATCACCACTGCTGTCAGACACTAGTCAGCAGGTGAAAGTAAATAACTCCGATTCAGGAGGCTTTTATTTGGAGTCCTGTAAGTAATGACCTTTCAAAGAGTGTGTGTGGAGGGGCTTTTGATATCCACGCTGTCATCATCCGTTCTCTTTTTCACCTTTTCTTTTACTGAAGCGTTAATGAAAAAAATCAAAATGCCACGAAAATCACCTTTTAAAAGCCAAAAAGAACAGTGAGATGAAAGGCTACTGCAAGCTTTAAGTCTGATGCTATGACAGTCGCGGTGACAGACGTTTCATTCCAACTTCTAACACGGAGCGCCAGCAAAGGCAGATCAGAGATTCTGTGACTTACCTTTTGTTATTCTTCTTCTGCCTGTCTGAATGTTACTCGCCTCTTAGTTTTTTTTGATAACCTCTCTACTTTTCATTCTCTGTTGTACCCTCCCCACCTCTTTGCATCAGGATATGACAGGTGAGCGGGCAACTGGAAATGGGATGCCTCAGAGAGGCCAGGTCTCACACTGGAACTTGAATGCTAACCATGCAGTTTTTTAAAAAAATTTTTATAGAACCTCTGCCAATCTCATCTCACTTGTGGCTCATGCTTTTCTTCTCTTTGGGGGCTCTGAAGTTGCATCACAGATCTCCTGGAAGTAAGCTAGATGGATTTGTGAAGTCTATATTCTATAATGAACCAAAATGTCTGAAGGATTATGAAGAGATGCAAAGATTGTGGGGCCTAAAACTGCAAAACAAACAGTACCGAGTTGTAAAGGTCTACACTCTCCAAGAACGATACTTTCAGTGAACCTGCAGGAATAAGCACCCATTTTTTTTTCTTTATCATTTCAAAAACTGGTTTGTTTTTCCTTCCCTCTGTGAAGTGACTGTCTTGTGTGCCCTAGGTGTGAATGCTAATTAGAAAGTGCAGATGCCCAGCTGAGATTGGTGTGGCAGTTCACAGCTCACAGATAATTGGCTCCAGGCTGATGACAACCTGCTACAAAAGGAGCCAACATGGCTGCTGCCATGGGCAGAGGATGCATTCATCTTTCCCTCATTTTGACTAGTCACACCTGTTTCTTAGAAGCTTTTCTTAGTTCACATCTACAAAACTCCTTTACTGCTATTTTTTGATATTATTTTTACCATTTATGTGAGAGAGAGAGAGCGAGAGAGAGAGCGAGAGAGAGAGAGAGAGAGAGAGAGAGAGGAAAACTGATGATTTTTGGTTTGTTATCAGTTTTAAAAAGTTGTTTCTGCGGCTGCTTGGAAGTTTGGGAAGATGGATGTTGTTCATGTTGTGTCATAGTCAGCTGTATATGGGGCATAAGAATAGCTAAATTTAACTATTTAAGCAATGTGATAAAAAACAATATGAGGTAGATTTATACTAAATTTGGTTTTCCTGCTTTGACCCAATCAATAAAAATTCAGTGCCAGCTTAGTTACTATAACTAGGAACCAGTCTGGGTTGTTGCTCAAAAAAAGTAATTATTACTGTTTGCTTGCTACTTTTTAAAAAGTAGTAAAATCCATTACTATTACTCCATTTCTTTTAAGGCAGCACCCAACTGTAAAGAGTCCACATATTGTTACAGCAGTGGATTTTTTTTTCTGTCTTGGACACTCCTGTTCTTCTGATAAAACAAAAACAAAAGTAACAACATTTTTATCTTCCCTGAACAGGAACTAAAATCAGCTGATTGTTGTGTGTAATGAGTTTTTTTTCTCTCTGCACATCATACAGATAATAACCTTTGTAACTCAATTAACAAGATAATTATAACTAATAGAATTACTAAATTTAGTACAAGAAAGCATTACAGAGTTACAAAATGTAATGTTTTTTGTAATGTTTTTAGTACATTTTAATTTGTAACACATTATATTCAACGTGGGGACAGATAAAAAAGCAATTCAGAAGACCCCTATGGAAATGTCAACAAGGGAACTGTTTACCCTGCCCAGAATAGGGTTACCAGGGCCCCACCCTGGAGCTCAAAGGAGCTAGGGAGGGAGCTCGAGATAAAGTATCTGGTGGGGAAGTAGCCTGAGCAAGTACGGGAGGTTGAGCGATAATGGCTAGATATAGTCAGGCTCACCTCAACGCATTGCCTGGGGTCTGGAACCAGTCTCCTGGAGAGGGGCTGTACTCTGTTCCAGTCTGGAGTTGCCCTTGGTGAGAGGCGGTGAGCTGGGATGGGTATTCTTGTATCCCCTTGGACTGCTGCCTGTACATTGGCGTTTTCCCCGGTAGACAAGTGGGTTGCTTCCCTGCGCCTTCGGGCTGGGGTACAGGTCCTGACTATTGTTTGCGCTTATGTGCCGAATGACAGTTCATAGTACCCACCCTTCGCTGGGCGGGGTGCTCGTGGGGGCTCCATCAGGTAACTCCATTGTCCTGCCGGGAGACTTCAACACTCACGTGGGCAATGACAGTGAGACCTGGAGGGGCGTGATTGGGAGGAACAGCCTGCCCAATCTGAACCCGCATGGTGTCTTGTTATTGGATTTCTGTGCAAAATACAGTTAGTCCATAATGAACACCATGTTCGAAAATAACGATGTCCATAAGAGCACGTAGCACCAGGAGACCCTAGGTCTCAAGTCGATGTTCGATTTTCTAATCGTATCACCAGATCTACTGCTGTACGTTCTGGATACTAGGGTGAAGAGAGGAGCTGAGTTGTTAACTGATCACCACCTGGTGGTGAGTTGGATCAGGTGGTGGGGGAAGATGCTGGACAGACGCAGCTTTGGGGGGATCACACTCCTCAGCCTCCCCGGTAAGGTCTAAGCCAGGGTGCTGGAAAGGAGGTTCCATTTGTTAGTCCAACCCCGGATTCAAGAGGAACAATGTGGCTTTTGTCCTGGTTGTGGAACGCTGGACCAGCTCTTTATCCTCTTGAGGATATTCGAGCATGGAAGTTTGCCCATCCAGTCTACATGTGCTTTGTGGACTTGGAGAAGGCATTCGACCGCATCCCTCAGGGTATCCTGTGGGAGGTCCTGCGGGAGTATGGGAGTCTGGCCCGTTGTTGCAGGCCATTAAGTCCCTGTACAGCCGCAGCGAGAGTTTGGTTTGTATAGCTGGCAATGAGTCTTACTCATTTCCCGTGGGTATTGGGCTTCGCCAGGGCGGCCCTTTGTCACCGATTCTGTTCATAATTTTTATGGATAGAATTTCTAGGCGTAGCTATGTGGCGGAACGCTTCTCACTTGGTGGCCTCAGATTCTTGTCTATGCTCTTTGCGGATGATGCAGTCCTGTTGGTTTCATCAGGTGGTGGCCTCCAGCTTGCAGTGGAATGGTTCACAGCGGCTGGCATGAGAATTAGCACCTCTAAGTCTGAGGCCATGGTCCTCAATTGAAAAAGGGTGGAGCGCCCTCTCCAACTCAGGGATGAGTTCCTGGCCTAGGTGAAAGAGTTTAATTATCTCGGGGTCATGTTCACGAGTGACAGGAGAAGGGAGCGTGAGATCAACAGAAGTCTGTCTTGGTGAAGAGGGAGCTGACCATAAAAGCAAAGCTGTTGATTTACCAGTCGATCTATGTCCCTACCCGCACCTGTGGTCACGAGCTTTGGGTAGTGACTGAAAGAATAATACTGCGAATACAAGTGGCAGAAATGACCTTCCACCAAAGGGTGACTGGCCTCTCTCTTAGAGATAGGGCGAGGAGTGTGGCCATTTGGGAGGGGCTCAGAGTAGAGTTGCTGCCCCTCTGCATCGAGAGGAGCCAGTTGAGATGTAATGCAATATCTTTTTATATATGTACAGGAATATGATATAAGAGACAAGCTATGTCTGTTACATATTCACTGACAACACTGGCATACCAAAACAGTGTGTAGCTATCCACTGTCTGTTTTGAACATTGCAGTGTCATGGAAACAACTAGTAGAGCACAAAGCACAGTGACAATGCCACTTACTAACTACTCAAAGCCAACTGTGTAAAACGCTCAAGCATGGTCTATGGAGCTCTAATGAGAGCAATACTCAGTGCCCGGCTTTATTAGGCTGTTAATGCTATAGGCGAAGGCCATGAAGTAGTGTATCTCATTAGGTAAATTATAATCATGTATGTAACCATTAAATTCAAATGTAAAACCCTTTTGTGTTAAGCTCATTTTCACACGACTCAGATGGAAACATTAGAAAGTCATTCTTAGACACAGTGTTAACCTTACTTAACTGCAGCTAATCAGAACTGCCAGTAACTGTTTTCATTTTAGTCTGAAAGAAACAGATAGCCACTGTATTAACAGGGGGGCACTTGCTGCAGTCTACTTCTTTATGAAGTCCTGTACTGAGTTCAACTAACAACCAGGGATCTGAATCACTTAATAAAAATGCCCATTTGTTCCCAACTATACAATGTGAAGTAAGCCCTGTAAAAATTATCTTTAAAGCCCCACATTTCTTTTCCCCTTTTCATGTATTTAGCCTTTACTAATTCTACAGCTGGCTTTTGATGATGTGCCCACAGTTGCTATGAAACCAGTGATGTATCTATAAAGCCTCTATACAAACAATGTGAGCTCTGCTCTTCTTTCAGCTCACATAATGTGGCAGCTATTGAGTTTTTTGTTTCAGTATGCAACATGTGTGTGTTACATTGCATCTGTGGTAATGTGGGGCTAGCAAACAGAAAAACCTACCAATGCCCTGCATACCACACAGGTTTTTTATCCCCTCATAGTTATCAACATGCATGCTCAGACAAAGCACAAGATGAATTTCATTTTTAGAAGTAGACCTTGCATTGAAAGTAACCATAAATTTCCCACATGGATCAGATTAAATGGTCCATTCCTTAACCAAGTTTACCAAAGCATTAATGACCCTGTCAGATTTTCTTTATGTAGCGTTCAGACATGGGGGTGTAGTAAAAGTGACTCTCAATATTTAAATTTACATTTGAGGACTGCCCTTTTTAAGAGCAACATTAGAATTGGACTGATTAAACTGTGTGTGCACTTGTGTAACCAAACTGTGTAGTTTCTATGTAGTTACACAGGGGTGGCAAAATGACATAGCAACCTTGCCTTAATATAGGAGTATAACCAGTAGCCAATCAGCTGAGTTGAGTCCCCTACTGCAAGGAGACGAGCCGCACAGACTGACTCAGGCTGGTCATTATAAATTAGACAGCAATTATAGGCAAACCTTTGCCAGTCTGTCTGAGAGTTACTGCAGTAAGTCGAGGTCAGACTGCAATTGGTTGGAGACAGGTTGCTTCCCACCAGGTGACCAGTGCAGTCAGTTGCCTTGCAATCAAAAGCAGCCATCTGGCCCCCACCACTACTTACAATGGGTCTCTCACAATGACAAAAAAAATTTAATGCAACACTCTTTTTTCCTAATCATCAAATCATCAAAAGATGTTGCAGTTTGGGCAGTTATTATGAAGCATTTTTTGAAATAACTTTTCATTTCAATGCTTACTGGGATATGGAAATTGCATTTACAGAATTACCAATCAACTGATAAAAACTTTTTAAAAAGGTTACTATGCATGCTGTTTGTGAAAACCATGCTGATCACTTAACAGATTATCTTCATCATAAAAGCTTCAGATTATTCTCCACATATTATATGTGACTGCACTGAGTGTGAGAGATACATAGAAAGACAGTTTGAAAATACCCTGCAAGTTCCACTTCAGCGCCTTTCATCCTCTCAGTCCTCTGCAAGGCCTCAGGGTCAGCCCATCAGGGTCAGCCCATCTCTGATTATCCCACATGATTGGCGGCTCTGTCCGTGGCCATGGGTGAGTGAGTCAGTATGACATCAAGCCTTATTGGAGGAGACCCGAGTTCAGAGGTGAGGTCAGAGGTGGCAGAAGACCAGAGGAGGGAGATGTTAGCTTATGATTGGTTTATGAGTGACGGCTTGACACAACCAGGTAGGCAGAGCAGAAGAAAAGAACAAGGGGTCAAGGTACCACTTAGATGTATTGGATTAGTTGCCTTGGCAATGGTAATAGGATTTGCTTCATTTAGAATCAGCATGATCATGATCAAGTTGTGTGCTGCTGTTGCAGTCTACTCCTGCGACTGGAAAATGTGACGTATTTTTAAGATATAAGGAGATTAGATGTACTTTTATAATTGAATTTTACTATATTCCATATTCACAACAAACCAACTGTTTTCATTTGAAACACAGTTTCAAGTTGTCCTCGCATTTCTTTTGATATTTCATGCCTTTATTTGATTGAATAAGTAGAAACAGGCAGAAAATCTGTGAGAAGAGAAAAGAAACAAAGAACAAAGGTCCAGCTGGTGAGTAATTAAACTAGGGAACCACTGCCTGACAACACCTGTGCACATGACTGTTCATGGTCTCACTGCGTTGGCTCTACCTGGATACTCCAGCTTCGTCCCAAAGTCCAAAGACATGCATGTTACGTTAACTGGTGATAGTTGAATGGTGATATACTGGCAACCTGTCCAGGGTGTACCATGCCCTTTGCCCCATAACAGCCGGAATAAAGGAGGAAAAAGTGGAATAAAATGGAGGAAAACTTGCAGCATTCATGGATGTGTTTAAAAAGGGTCATGGGGGTATATTCAATTCGATTTATTATATTAAACACTGTTTGATTGATTGTTTTATTTAAAACATGTAAATGTAAATAATAATAAATAAATACAATAGTTGTCAGGAGCTTATTTCCCCAGACCTTCACACAGTAATTTAATTCAGTAACACCAGAGAAGAGTAAAGAATGTAACGTGACTCTTGATTCATAATGTGCTTTGCTTTGGACTAAACTGAAATGCTTTTAGACACTTTGCTTTGAATGTGATTATTGTGAGATTCCAGCTAATTTTGCCATCTACTGTCCCCCAGGAATTTAATTACCTTTCTATGTTGACACTTTCTATTTGTGTCTGAATTTGAATTTTAGGTCAGTTGTTTTGAAGAATTAGTTGAGGTACTGTCCTAGCCTTGGCATCAGTTGACACCGTTGGCGGTGTCACACAAAAACTTGAATGTTGACCATCACTGGAGAACAATGTGACACACCATAAATGCATACAGTTCAAACTTGACACACTTGTTCACCGACTTTACTATAACAGCACTTTGTTTTTTGAGTGTTGGCACCTGCTCAGTGGTGTGCTTTTTTTTATCTTACCATTACCAAATACCATGATTTTTGTTTTATTCAGATTTAGCAATAATTTATGTCAAACCATTAAAAATTTTTTTTATCAAAACAATCATATTTTGCAAATATCATTGTTATACACTGCTCAGTAAAACACATCAGATCTCCCTGTTCGCACAGATGAGAGCAGGTTCACCCTGAGCACATGTGACAGATGTGAAAGGATCTGGAGAAGCCATGGAGAACATTATGCTGCCTGTAACATCATTCTGCATGACCAGTTTGGTGGGACGCACAGACCTCTAAAGGTTAGGCAACAGCACCCTGACTGCCAATAAGTATCAAGATAAAATCCTTGGACCTTGTCAGACCCTACACTGGTGCAGTGGGGCCTGAGTTCCTCCTGATGCACGACAGTGTGGCATGTGTTTACAGTGTTCCTTTAATTGTTTTGAGCAGTGTACATTTTGCTTGAGTCTGTTTGCATTCTTGTATTTTCATACAGTTAGAAGTACTGGGCCACAAACACATTACACCCACAGGATCTGCTTGACCATGGAAACTCATGCCATGAAGCTCCTGGCACACAGTTTTTGTGCTGATGTCAGAGGACTTTGAGAACTCTGCAGTTATTGAGTCTGAAGAGTGTTTGCAACTTGTACGCACTGTGCATCTCGGCACTTGCTGACTCTACTCTGTAACTGTATATGGTCTGCCACTTTGAGGCTGAGTTGCTGTGGTTCCTAAATGTTTCCACTCTGCAATAATACCACTTACAGTTGATTGAGGAATATCTGGGAGGGAAGAAATTTTATAAAATAACTTTTTGCAATGGTGGCATCCTATTACAGTAAAACTTTCAAATTCACTGAGCTCCAAGTACCACGGGGACCACTGTTAGGTTAATCTTTCATATCCTTTCTAGCTCTTCTCTGAGCTGTTGGTATTTATCGAGCTTTTCATGTTCCTTCTTCCTGGTGTTGCCGTCACTTGGTATTGCAATGTCTATAACTACAGCCTTCTTCCTTTGTTTGTCCAAATGTCAGGTTGGTTAGCCATCACGAGTTTGTCCGTCTGTATCTTGAAGTCTCACAGGATCTTAGCTTGGTCATTCTCAGCCACCCTTGGGGGCGTGTCCCATTTTGACCTCGGGACTTCCAGGTCATACTCAGCACAGATGTTCCTGTATACTATGCCAGCCACTTGGTTATGGCACTCCATGTGTGCCCTGCCTGCTAGCTTCTTGCACCCTGGTGTTATGTGCTGGATTGTCTCAGGGGCATCTCTGCACAGCCTGCACCTGGGGTCTTGCCATGTATGGTAGACTCCAGCCTCTATCAATCTTGTGCTCAGGGTTTATTCCTACGCTACCGTAATTTAGTGCCTCTGTGCTGTCTGTCAGCACAGCTTTGTCCAGCCATTAGTAGGATTTTTCTAAGTCAGCCACTTCTTCGATCTGCCGATGGTGCATGCCGTGCAGACGCCTGTCCTTCCTCTTCTTTCTCGGGTTTCTGCTGCCTGAAGTACTCACTAAGCACCAGATCCGGTGCTTAGTGAGTACCTCAGGCCTCCTTCCTGTCACTTAGCGTACAGGTTCAGGGTGCTGGATTTGGGGTGAAACCCTCCATGCCAGTCTCGTCAGTGATCTGGCTGAGGGGATTCAGGCCTATGCAGAACAGCAGTGAGGACAGTGCATCTCCTTGGTAAATCCCTCACTTGATGGTGACTTGTGCGATGGGCTTAAAGGTGGCCTCTAGTGTTGTTCTCCACATCCCCATGGAGTTCTTGATGAAGGCTCTTAGGGTCCTGTTGATCTTGTATGGGTTCTAAGCATTCCAGGTTCCATGTGTGCAGCATTGACTCACAGGCTTTCTTGTAGTCAATCCAGGCGGTGCACAGGTTGGTCAGTCTGGTCTTACAGTCTTGAGTGACTGCTTTATCTACCAGTAGCTGGTGTTTTGCTCCCCTGGTATCTCTGCCAATTCCTTTCTGGGCCCCGCTCATGTATTGTGCCACGTGTCTGCTCATCTTAGCTGCTATGATGCCTGACCGGAGTTTCCATGTTGTACTGAGGCAGGTTATGGGCCAGTAGTTGGATGGGACTGGTCCCTTCTGGGGGTTCTTGGGGATCAGGACTGCCCGGCCTTTAGTCACTCATTCTGGGTGTGTCTTAGCTTCTAGCAGGTGGTTCATTTGTGCTGCCAGATGCTCTTGGAGTGCAGTTAGCTTCTTAAGCCAGTAGGTGTGAATCATATCAGGGCCTGGAGCTGTCCAGCTCTTCATATGTGAGACTCTTTCCTGGATTTCTGCCACTGTGATTGTTACTGGAACCTGTTCAGGGAGGTTGCTGTGGTCTGCTCTTAAATCCACTAGCCACTGAGCATTGTTGTTGTGTGTTGTATCCTTCTCCCATATGCTTTTCCTGTCATGGTCCTGGGCTGGTGGCCCAGTGTTTTGTGTTCTTTTTTGGTATTCCTGTTTTATTTTGACAGTCCTGCTTTGAGTTTAGTTTTGCTTCCCCTTGTCTTGTCTGTGTTGTTAGTGCCACCTGTGTTCCCAGATGTTTCCACCTACCTCATTAGCCCTCCTGTGTATTTAAGTCCTGTGAATTCTCTGCCTGTTGTCGCGTCGTCGTCATTGTTTCCGTCATTGTTTCCGTCAGTGTTCCTGTCATTTGCTCCCATGCTGTGTCCCTTCTGTGTTTCTCTGTAGTTCCTGGAATTCAAGTCTGGTTATCTTTCCCTTTTGCTGCATTAGCCCCTGGTTCTGTTTTGCTCACGCCAAATAAAGGCTAAATCATCGGATTACCTTGTCTTCCGTATTCTGCGTTGGGGTCCCCTTTCTGCCTGCCACACAGCCATACATGACATTTCCAGTATTGCTCTGCCTCCAGCTTTGGTGGGAGTGCTGTTCTCAGATTGTCCCCCTGCCACTGAGAGTACACCTTGGATGGTTTCTTGGAGAACATCTGGTTTATTCTCCAGGCTTCAATCTGTCTGGTTTACCTCTACCTACCTAAATTTTATATATATATATATATATATATATATATATATATATATATATATATATATATATCCTTCTGCCTATTTCAATGTGTGCATCTATTGCCACAGGGTGCCAGCAACAGCATTATAGTGCAATAGTTGTGACACAGCAATACACACATTGACACAATATACAGTATGTCAAATGTAAGTGTAAGCTTTTCCCTGGACATTATATGTAAAAGTATAACATAACTTCTTAACACTTTAACAATAACAATAACTAAACTAACCTCACTATGTAACTCTTCAGGAGCCCGCACAGTATTTTCACATATTAAACTTGAAATTGGAAAATATTTTCTACCTGGGGATGTTAAAACTCCGGACGACCTTTTTGACCAGCTGCTTAAAGCCCCCCATTTACTACCACATTAGTAATTTCCATCCACCATTTGCTCTTCCTGTGATATGGACCGCAACTGGCGAGTGCTCCAGCAATGCCCGGTTGAGTCCTTTAGGTCTGGGTTGCACATCACCAGCTGCTACAACCTCCACATGCCTTCTACTTGACGCTGAGTTTCTGCCTCAAGTGGTGAACCAAGTTTGTTGTTTCCACCTTTAGTGAGAACAGTTATCTTGTGTATTTTGTATTTTTATTGAGGTTATTGAAGCAGCTTCTTTTTTACTAAATCACCATCCCAGCCTGACACACAGCTCTCACTCTCAGGCTCATCTCATATCATATCGTGATATGACACTTTTATATCACATAAAAATTTATACCGGTATATCCCAGATGACATGATATGGCACAGCCCCAGCGCTTGATTTTATACACATATGGCAATAGGACTGAAAATACCTGAATTCAAAGATTAAGAGGTGTGGGGCCAATAGTTTTGTCTGTATACTGTATTTAAAATCAGGTGCAGACAAACATGTACGTAGATTTTAAATGTTATTAAATGATTCAGAATTCAATATTAAAATTGTTGACTTCTGGCACAGTGAGTGTGAGTGAGGCACTTTAACTCAGTCTGGAAAGCTGCATATTGGAAAACTGTGGACACACTGAGTAGCTGAATGAAGGCTATGAACTATAGTGTACACTTCAAAAGTGGAAGTGAGCATCTCGAGTACTTACAGTGCTAAACTCCCTCTCCGCTAAACTCCCTCTCCCATGTTCTTAACAGCTGCACTCGGTGCATCCTCCCTTCCTTAATCATTCCTGCACTTCACCCTTACTTTGATATGCTGCCTCAGATCTCCACCTCCACCCACACGCCGCTTCTTTAAAGCCTTCATCCTTGAGTTCTTGTCTCTGCCTCTGCTCAGACTTATCCCTCCTTTTCTGCCATTCTACCCCCAACCTACCTCAATCCTCTTCTTCTCCCTGTCCATCTTCATCTTTGTACGCCATCTCTCTCCTTCTACCCTCTCTCAACCTCTAACTAATCAGTGTCTTATACTTTAAAGCGACTTGTTACAGCTCAGGGGGGACTGAACAAGCCAAACGTCTCCACTATTGCTCAATGGTTCAGGTGAGGGAAGAGTTAAACTGCTTCAGAGGGCTGTTCAGATCACATCAAATCCCTGTCTAACTTAACCCCTGAGATTGTTCCAAATTGCAGATTTCTTATTAAAGCTGCCCAAGCACGCTGGCAAATGTCAGAGCACTGAGTGTGCAAAATTTTAGCACCTCATTCTCTGGCTGTACTGAAGGCTGAAAAGAGAATGTCAAAGATTTGATGGATTACTCACCTGACCAATGGGATTAAGTTCAGTCAGAGGATTTTACTATCAGTGAAGTGGAGATGAATAAAAACGTGTTATTAAGACTGAAGTTGTCTGTCCTTTTACAACATTCAGAATTCGAGAGGAGCCATCAGGTTGGACTTCACTCCAAAAATAGAAGCTAACAAATCAGGTCAGCAATTTTGGAAGAAGCCCCTGAGCCTAATTTAATTCAGCACTGATACGCACCAGACTTGTTCATGCCAACCAAAGTAAAATGAACCTTCTATGGACTAAAATTCCACTTTAATATCCATCATACACTTCTCACACATTATGCTTTTTTCCTGTCATTAAATATAAGTGAAACTCAAAAATGTGACAAACTAAACACTAATTAAAAGTTTATTATTCCCTCAGGAGTAATTCAGTGTGTACAGTAATAAGCACTGAGATTTGTATCTTAATTAAGTGTGTTCATAATACTTAGTATTTGAAGATGAATGTTACTTAAACATATTTCTAGTCCACAGAATAATATATCAAATGTACACAAAGTATATTCAGAAAAAATGAATGAAATCCAGCTGAGCACTGTCTCAAAATGATTAAATCAAGTGCACTTAGATGAATTTCCTTTCCTCATTAGTAGACTGAGTACAAGCACACTTTGTTTGTTGGAAATTACTCTAAGCAGATGAATCATGCTTCCACAATATATAAAGTATGTTTAAATGAAGTGTGCTTTACTTTGGTGCACTATTTATTTATTTATTTATATATAATTAACTTGTGAAACATATGTTTGTCCCACAGGTAAGGAGGTCACCTGATCCGCCACCAATTTTCATTTCATTTTATGTCCCTTGATTGCTGCTACAGCAGGTTTTTAGACAAAACCAGCTTCCTTTCTTCTGTAGATATGTTTTCGCTCCAGTAGGTAACTGAATTAATCCTAAGCTCCCAAATGTCCTGGGGTAAGTTACTGAATGCTAAATTGTCCTCCAAGACAGGCTTTCACTGGTGTATTAGTGATGGATAGCGATGTCCAAGGCTAGTAGCTGACTAGAGAATTACATATTGCTGCCCTGACTGGTTCACAACATAAATACTAAATAATAGTTTTCTCTACCACTTTCTCTTTCTGTGCTGACATTGCTAACATTAGCCAAACTTAGCAAACTGATCTGACAGTGCACATGTGCAGTGTTATTCATGGCACAAAGTGCCACACATTTCATGTATTAAGCCTAACACGGTGGAGCCCCGCTCTAAATAACTGTAACAGATTTTATACTGATTTAAAAATATACATGTTTTAAGTTACAGTGTTTAAAGCATGTGCAGCGCCATCTTGTCCAGAATATGACATCACTACATTGGTTGGTTGGTTGCCAGTAATAGCCCTATTTTAGGTTATTGGTTCGGTCACTAAAGCCGTGAACACGCTGGGAACAATATGCTCGTCACACGTCATTTTGAAGCTACCTGGACATTCCAGGATTCAGTTGCCTATGTAATCTTCTAACATATTTACTAGCAGGTCAATGTTTATCTTCCCTATTTGACCGTAAGCAGTAAGTGCTTTTTCATTGCTGGCTAACTGCACTAAAATGGGAGAATCCATCTGTCAGTCGTAATGCTAGAGCACTTTAGAAATGAGGACCGTGGAGGAGAGGGTGTTTGCGTCAGGTGCCCTGGCGGTTCGCTGGGCCACCAAGCTGATGTCAACACTGTCCCCTCTGTGTTTGATCTTTCCTCATCAGGTCAGGTGTACAGAGTAAGTGGTGCACTACGGTCAGCTCTATTTTACAGAAATCCGCACCGACCAGTCTCCTTCACATACTGCTACGGCCCATCTAGGGGCTGGAGTGGAGCACAACATGAACCAGAAAGCATCACCCCCCCCCCCCCCCAGACCCAAGAAGCCACACATGATCTTTCATGCTAAATAATAGTGATTTATTTGGTCACACACAAAACACAGAGTGATTCACATCAGGGTGAGCCAAGACCAAAACAATAAACAAGACAAGAATCTACTGTGATCCAGTGCCTAACCTAACTCAAAAAGAAACACAAAATAAATAACATATCCTTGCAAAAAAAAACCTCTGCATAGCATAGCATAGTAAGTGCACATTCAAGAAACTGCATGGGAGCACTAGGGTGGGGAGGGGAGAGGATGTGCCAGTGGAGGCGAGTGAGTCCAGGGTACTGTGGAGGCAGCCAGCTCCCCCCTCAGCTAACAGTTCATGATAATGTTCATGTCACCAGGATACCAGTTAACACAGGTCACAAAGACGGGATGGTGCGCAGGAAATAGAGCATCTGTTCACACAACATCCTGGAGAAGATGAGATAACTGGCTGTACCAAGGCCGGACAAGGAGCCAAATTCCAGATAATACAAGTTGTTTTGGTGCAGGCTGTCACTGATTAATTTCCAACAGCCTTGCAGTCTCGCTTGGGACTCTCAATAGTGTTTCCAATCATCTGAATTCTCTTGGTTCTTTCACTTTCAACATACACTTCACCAAGATTTAATCCATTTCGCCTTAGAGCATGGCTGAAGCTGGCCTGTGAGTCTCAAGGTTTGCGTCCACCTTGCGGTTCAGCTCTACCAGGTACTGAGTCTGTGTGTGTACTGCTCTGCACAACCCTTTGTACTGAGCAGGCAGCTTACCTAAGCCACGAACGACTGCCCAGATTTTCCGAATTTCACGATAAAACAGGTGTCCCCCAAGACCAATCAGAAGAGATCCTGTTATCCATAGGCCAAATATGTACATATCTTCTGTGTCCTCGATGGACAGGGCCGTCAAGCACATCATTTTCCAGTCACCCCAGGAATCCATGATGTAGCCAGCCGGAGATGTCCAAGCGGGACAGGAGGGTTCTCCTTCCCTCGATCTCCTCGTGGAGAAAATCTGATCACTAGTACTGAGAGACCATCTGACCAAATCCATAGTTTTTAATTTCCAGTTCGGATGATGTGTAGAGAGAGGCAAAGCAGCAAACAGGGCAGAGAGAATGGATGCTGTGGATGGTTGGAAGCTTGGGAAACAAATGTTGTTCTCTCTCTGTCATTGTTGTCCATCTGGCCTCCTAAGTAGGGCGTGACCCTCAATCGGAGCCAATCATCCGCAGGCAGGAGGGCACCACACTAACCCCAACCAGGCACCTGCACAGACGACTTAGCATATCACACATACACACCCCTGCAGATGTAACACTTAGATTTGATTGACTGACGTGTGCAGTGGACCAAAAGAAACCCTAAACAAAAAACATGGGCCTCCGAGGAAGAATTGATAGAGATTTTGGAAACTTTATTTTCTTGTTTTTTGTTTTGTTTTTTACCCTGAATTGAAAATGCAGAAGAAAATGGATGGAAAGATGGAAATCGATGTGAAAACTTTTAAGTTTGACCAAACCGTCTCACTGAATGGATTACTTCTTAATTTAAGTGAGGAAAAAATTAGCCCAAATGTAAGTGAAGGAGACTGTAAGGTGGTGATTATTTTTTTTCCCTGCAGAGATGCTCATGGATCTTAGGATTCCTGATCATGCTTTGACTCAAACACCCTCTCTTCCACACATTCCTCATCACTCATTTTAGTTTCCTTGTTTTCCACTGAGTCACTGGTTCTGTCACCATCACCTAATGTAGTGGCAACTAACCACCTTAGTGACGTCATATTCTGTACTGGACAAAAAGGCACCTCACGTGCTGTAAAAACTGTAACTTACAGCTCTTATTTGTTATATCTTCCTTTCACAGACAGTGTTACATCTATGACTAGTTTTATTAGAGTAGGGCTTCGTGATGTAAATTATGTTTAATTGTGTTGTGTTTTATGTTCACTTTAAAATATGATTTGTGTATAGAATACTAAATCACTGTATGAAGGCATGGGTGAATGTTGCTTGTAGCATGAACATACTTTGAGTGATCAATAAGACTAATAATGCAGTATGTAATACCAGCTCATTCAGAATACAGAGAGAAAGGTGAGAATAAACTACAGCAGTGACGTCATGGACTGGACAGCTAAGCAATGAGCTGTAACTTGCTAATCTGTAAAGTTGAGTGCATCAGCTTTACAGAGCATTTTAGCAAGTTCAATAGTTCCATTGTTGAAGGAGAAATCATCTACGAACTGATAAGAGACTGAGTTTGAAATAAAGGTTTATAAAAATGATATTGGAAATAAACAAAGTCAAGCTATCTGGCAGATACACTATATGGTTCAATCCTTGTGGTACTAATCCTGTGAAAATCTAAAAAAATCTAACTGCAGAAACCACTGGAGACAATAGTGCAGACAGAAAACCTAAATCTTTTATTTTCAAGACTGATGCATCACAAATTCCACACAGGAAGTCCATGGCTCCAAACAAAGTCAGAAAATAGGTTTAAAACACAGGAACTCAGGAACAGGAGGGAGTTGTGGCTAAATGCAAACACCAGGTACAGGAATAAGGCACAGGTGAACTCAGTGAATACAATAACAAGGGCAGGAAAAGTAACAATGAGGATAGCAAAGCTATCCTTCAAAATTCAAAAAATAAATTCAAAGGGAAAAAAATCATGAAGACAAAAAGACAATATTCTGCCTAGCCCCCAAAAAGTGGGAACGAGAAATACAGCAGGAATTGTCACATTTAGGTCAAAGTAGGACTCTGGATTCAGACTCAGAAAACCTTGGGGGGGGGGTAATTTTTTTTTTAAAAAGACAAACTGGTTCAGGAGGGGCCTTTGGAGGGCGGGCAAGTTTCCAAAAAATTTGGATGGTGTGATGCTGGAGAGAGACGGGCACATGAGCTTCAGGTAAGGTACGAGATTCTAGAGGTGAGAGGCTGGTGGTGAACAGAACAGGTTGTGTGGCTGGCAGCTAGAAGGCAGATGGTTAGTTGACAACAAGCAGGAGCACAGGTACCCAATAAAGAGGGCCTGAAATCCACCACGACAGCCAAGACAATCTGGCAGAGACCTGCTGCACAATCCAGACCTTAAATACCCAGGAGTTGATGAGGAAATTCGAACCTGGTGTGAGAAAAAAGAACTCCGCCCATAGGCAGATCCACAAAGCCTGCTACTCTAACTAGAACTCAGAGAGGCTTATAGCATGAAAAAGGAACTGAAAATAAACACAACCCCACAGAGCCTGCCTGATCCATGACAGAAAGCATAGATAAGTACAGAGATACAGAATTATAAAACAAGCAGCACTCAGATTGGCTGTGTAATTCCAAAAGTGCAAAAAAAAAAAAAGAAAGTCAAATATCCAGGTCTGTTCAGATGGAAACCCATCCTCAACACATCTCTTTTTTTCTTTTGTAGTTTTTCCCCCTCTAAATTAAGCCTTTCACCTTTGTAGTGTGCACATCCAGAACACTTTGATGACATGAATTTCCCTAAATCAAGGGTCACTCTTTTTGTAGTGTAATGATCTGAATGTTCTCTTAGGGAAAATTAAGTTTGATTTGCCATGTTGTGCCTTGGGACTGTAATCATATGTGATGCATTTCTAGCAGCGGGGGGGGTGTTTTGTAGTTGTTTTGAATGGGTCTGAAGCACTTTGTATTCTGCTTTTTCGCTCCAGGCGCCTCTCATTTATCCACTTGTGTCTGCCTGCTTTTATTGAGGAAGCACCTGCACTCCAAGTTGAAAATGACCACGCGTTGATGGGCTGCGAGCAGAAAATGACCCTGCTCACCTGTTTTTTTTTTTATATTCTCATTGCCCAATCAGATGGAACTACTAGACAAGCAGGCCTAATGCTCTGTTAAATAAAAGCAAGCAAAAGTGATCTGTGGTTGTTCCTATGCCTGCTGTTTCAGTAAGAGAGAACAAGCTGATAAAATAAAGAGCGTCAGGCAGTGACTGAAATAGATACTAAGTTTCTTCTTTTGTTCTTAAGTTAGCTAATTACATTACTTTATTTGATTTTTCACCTGGGACATGATTGACAGCAGCTAACTATATTTTGTTTCCTAGCAACAGCTAAAGGACACTTTGAACACCTCTGCCTTTGCAGGCTTTTCAAAATCAAGGCTTCTAAAATGAGCTCAACCCATTGTGCTTAGTTCTACGACAGAGAATAAAACTGCATCAGAAACAAAGCAACCCATAGGTTGAGATATTTTTTGTGTTAAAGGCAAAAGTGGAATGAATGTGAGACTTTAAAAATAAAAATAAAAAAAGCTGCGACCTTCACTCTGCACGGGCCGATCTCACTTTAAATATGAAATGTTTCTAATAAATATGCTGCTGGTCTTTCACACACAGTCACGCACTGCAGGGCTTTACCCAGGAAATGTCAGCTCGCTGGATGGTCAATATCTGATAACCTTTTTATGCTTGATCAGAATGTTTAACAGCGGTCACCCGGTTAGGCAGCACTTAAATCAACACTTGAAAATCACTTTGAAAAGTGCAAACTCTCATCCACCTGTGGACTGGAAGAGTGGCTTTAAAATGCTTGCAACTTGAGGACACCCATGGCTGTAGACACCTGACTCTGATGGTGACCCAGTTCTATATTGTTAAAAAGCATAATTCACTTCTTGCCTTTCTATGTGCCGTTAAAGCATTGTAACCATTGCAGGTTATTCTGTTCAAATATTTGCTCTTTGTCTAAGCCGCTGGCACATCAGAGATACTGATCTTGCTTCTAACTCATCACATATGGATAATTGGGCAGTCTCTTAGCATCATATTTCACATGCTGGATACTCATAAGTGAATTTTTTGAACTGATGTTTTAACACAAACCATTTTTCCTAAAACCTGTCCAAACAAATGGTGAAACCAAAGTATCAATTTATGGAATCACCATCTCAACTGTGTGCTTATGCATTCTTTGAAACAAGTGTTATTAACATTGGTTTCAAACCCAGCCACAAGGAGGCCACATGCCAGTTGATTCTTAGAGCCAGTCCCAATTCCAAAAGGCCATATGTTGTATACGCTGTAAAAATCTTTACCAAATCTAACATTCGGTTGATCAAAAATGGGATTTCCATACTTGATTGGCCAGCACCTGAGTCAACAATGACCGCCTCAGGTGCCGTTGGCCAACAAGGTGCCGGTGGAAACTGTGCTACTTTTGGCCAAAGACAAAAGAAGAGCGGAGGGGGACAGAGACGGTGAGACTAAAGCAAAGACAGGAGTACAGAGATGAGAATAGGGACTACGACTGATAAAGGGAGTGAGCTGGCTGATACGATGGAGAGAAGAAAGGCACAAATATTGTGTGTGAAGGAGACCAGGTGGAAGGTAAGCATGGCCAGGAGCACTGAGGCAGATTCAAGCTGTTCTACCAAGGTGAAGATGGAAAGTAAAATGGTGTAGAGGTAATCTTAAACGAACAGCATGTGAATAGTGTCATGGAGGACAGACGCACAGGATCATGAGTTTGAAGCTGGAAATCAAAGGTCTCATTTTGAATGCCGTCATTTTGCTTACCCCCAAAGTGTGTGTCAGAAGACAAAGATGGGTGCTAGAGTGGCTCAGAGGTTGAGCAGGCGACCATATATGCCACGTGGCGGTGCAGGTTTGCGTGCCAACCTGTTGCCATTTACTGCCCATGGGTGTGTGTGAAGAAGTGGGAGCAACATAGGGTGACATATAAGAGTGGAGGAAAGTCTACATCTTATGCAATGTTTGGAATCTGAAAGACACAGGAGACTGCAAGGTGGTGTCAGGGGAGGATGTAGTTGGGCAGCATCAGATGGAAGTCTGTAGGATCACTTTAGAAATCAAGAAAAGGCAGTGAGCAAAGGCAGAGGTGAAGATTAAATGGAGGGAGTTGAAGAATGATGCGCAGAGTTCAGGAAGGAGTGGAGACATGCTCTGGTCGGGAGTTACCAGATGGCTGTGAAAGTGCAGCTGAAGTGCTGAGGGAAACTGCCAAGAAGGTTGCTGGTGTATCCTCTGGACAGAAGAAAGAAGACAAGGAGACCTGGTGGCCTGAATGAAGTTCAGCAAAGTATTCAAATAAAGAGTCAGGGAGATGAAGAAATTAGATGGGGGGGGGGGGAGAGTTGAAGAAGAAAGACATACAGCAGAGAGAGAGGTGGTAAAGGCAAAGGAAACAGCTTATTTTACATGTGAGGTTGGAAAAGGACTTATTGGCTAGGCAGAGAGACTGAGCTGGAATGGCTGTGTAGCAGGTTTGGGTGATTAAAAACAGAGATGAAATGTAAAAGCACTTTGAGTACTTTGAGGAGCTCATGAATGAAGAAAATGGGACAGAGAGGAGGACAGATCGAGGACAGTTAGTGAATTAGGAAGTGTAAAGAGGAAGTGAGGGCAGCTATGAAGAGGATGAGAATAGAAAGGCAGATCACATAGAGAGGGCAATGAACTTTTTGACCAGATTGTTTAACATAATCTTGAAGGTTGAGAGGATGCCTGAGGAATGGAGAAGAATACTGATACTAATTTTAAAGAACAAGGCAGATGTGCAGAGCTGCAGCAACTACAGAGGGATAAAGGTGATGAGCCATACCATAAAGATATGGGAAAGAGGAAAGCTAGGGTAAGAGAACATGTGATGATCAGTGAGCAGCAGTATATGTTCATGCAGAGAAAGAGCACTGCAGATGTGATGTATTAATGTTGAGTGCTGATGGAGAAGTGTAGAGAAGTTGAGGAGGAGCTGCATTGTGTCTTTATGGATCAACAGAAAGCAGATGATAGGGTGTAAGACAGGATCTGTGGTACCGCATGAGGAAGTCCAAAGTTACAGAGGTGGTCCAAGTGATGTGTGCGGTAGAAGTGACAAATGGGTTCAAGGTGGGGGTGGGATTACATCAAGAATGGGCTCTGAGATGAGTGTCGGGGGTGATCTGTGAAAGGTTAGGTTTACAAGACGTTAGTGAGATCTGCTGTAATGTATGGTTTGGAGACAGGAGACTGTGCTGGAGGTGGCAGAATTGAAGATACTAAGATTGTCACTGGGAGTGACCAGGATGGAGAGGATTAGAAATGATTAGCCAATGTGGGATAGCTTGGCTGAGCGGTTTGGAGACAAGTTAGAGAGGCAAGGCTGATAGTCTGGACATGTGCAGAGGAGGGATGGTGGAGAGAATGTTGAATAGGGAGCTGCCAGACAGGAGGAAAAGAGGGAGACCACAGAGATGATTCACAGATTTAGTGAAGGAGGACATGCAGAGATGTGTCAGAAGAGGATGCTCGAGATAGGGTGAGATGGAGGTAAAGGAATGATCTGCTGTGGTGACCCCTAAAGGGAGTGGCAAAAAGAAGAAGATTAACCTCTTTAACCTTCTAAATAACATTTATACATGCAGTAGTATACAGTGTATCCACCATTTTCACTGATTGCATTTTCATTTCACTGATTCAATATTTGAAAGGTAACATTTTCTGGTTTAAATAATAAAAAAATAAAATTACCCATTTATTAATCATTACTTATTCCTCAGTACTTAATGAGTAATAAGAACTATTTAACCTTAATAAAGTACATAAACAGTACTTAATCTTTTTTGGTCCCCTAGTGATGCATTAAACTTAGTAATTACTCATTATTATTATTACTCATTATGTCACTCTATCTGTTGTTCCTTTGTCAACTCAAGTTATCCCAGTGATGCAGAAAGCTTCACTAAAAATAATTTTACTAGATTTATGTATCAGAAATTGGTCTTGCATCATTTCTATAATCATTTCAATTGGTAAGTGAAAGCAGGAAGCATGGTGGTGCAGAGGTTAGCACTGTTGCCTCACAGCAAGAAGGTCCTGGGTTTGAATCCACCTTGGCTCGGGCCTTTCTGTGTGGAGTCTGCAGGTTCTCTCCGTGTCTGCAAGGGTTTTCTCCGGTACTCCGGGTTCCTCCAACAGTCCAAAGACATGTACTTCGTGGGGTTAAGTTACAGTGTATCACAAAAGTGAGTACACCCCTCACATTTGTGCAGATATTTAAGTATATCTTTTCATGAGACAACACTGACAAAATGACACTTTGACACAATGAAAAGTAGTCTGTGTGCAGCTTATATAACAGTGTAAATTTATTCTTCCCTCAAAATAACTCAATATACAGCCATTAATGTCTAAACCAGCAGCAACAAAAGTGAGTACACCCCTAAGAGACTACACCCGTAAATGACCAAATTGAGCACTGCTTGTCATTTCCCCTCCAAAATGTCATGTGACTCGTTAGCGTTACTCACTTAATGGTCTCAGGTGTGCATAGGGAGCAGGTGTGTTCAGTTTTGTAGTACAGCTCTCACACTCTCTCATACTGGTCACTGAAAGTTCCAACATGGCACCTCATGGCAAAGAACTCTCTGAGGATCTTAAAAGATGAATTGTTGATACAAGAAGATGGCCAACACCCTGAAACTGAGCTGCAGCACAGTGGCCAAGATCACCCAGCGTTTTAAAAGAGCAGGTTCCACTCAGAACAGACCTCGCGTTGGTCGTCCAAAGAAGCTGAGTGCATGTGCTCAGCGTCACATCCAAATGCTGTCTCTGAAAGATAGACGCAGGAGTGCTGTCAGCATTGCTGCAGAGGTTGAAGAGGTGGGGGGTCAGCCTGTCAGTGCTCAGACCATACGCTGCACACTACATCAAATTGGTCTGCATGGCTGTCACCCCAGAAGGAAGCCTCTTCTGAAGTCTGTACACAAGAAAGCCCGCAAACAGTTGCTGAAGACATGTCAACAAAGGACATGGATCACTGGAAACATGTCCTATGGTCTGATGAGACCAAGATTCATTTGTTTGGTTCAGATGGTCTCGAGCATGTGTGGCGGCGATCAGGTGAGGAGTACAAAGATAAGTGTGTCATGCCTACAGTCAAGCATGGTGGTGGGAATGCCATGGTCTGGGGCTGCATGAGTGCAGCAGGTGTTGGGGAGTTACATTTCACTGAGGGACACATGAACTCCAATATGTACTGTGAAATAATGAAGCAGAGCATGATCCCCTCCCTCCGGAAACTGGGTCACAGGGCAGTGTTCCAGCATGATAATGACCCCAAACACGCCTCTAAGACAAACACTGCTTTATTGAAGAGGCTGAGGGTAAAGGTGATGGACTGGCCAAGCATGTCTCCAGACCTAAACCCAATAGAACATCTTTGGGGCATCCTCAAGCGGAAGGTGGAGGAGCGCAAAGTCTCGAATATCCGCCAGCTCCGTGATGTCATCATGGAGGAGTGGAAAAGCATTCCAGTGGCAACCTGTGAAGCTCTGGTAAACTCCATGCCCAGGAGAGTTCAGGCAGTTCTGGAAAATAATGGTGGGCACACAAAATATTGACACTTCAGGAACTTTCACTAAGGGGTGTACTCACTTTTGTTGCTGCTGGTTTAGACATTAATGGCTGTATATTGAGTTATTTTGAGGGGAAAATAAATTTACACTGTTATATAAGCTGCACACAGACTACTTTCCATTGTGTCAAAATGTCATTTTGTCAGTGTTGTCCCATGAAAAGATATACTTAAATATCTGCAGAATTGTGAGGGGTGTACTCACTTTTGTGATACACTATAACTGATGATTCTAAATTGCCCTTTGTGTGGATGTGAGTGTGACTGGTTGTCTGTCTCTATAGGCCAGTGACCTATACAGGGTGTACCCCGCCTCTTGCCCTATGACAGCTGGAATAGGCTTCAGGGACCCTGTAAAGGAAAAGCTGAAGCAGATGAATGGAAGTGAAAGCATATTTTTCATAAAACACCAGAAACAGAGCCCCTAAAGCATATACTAAAAAACAAAATGAATCTGCAAATAATTTTTATGGTTCCAAATAAGAAAATATGCACAAGTTCTGAAGAGATGCTTTAAGTGTAGAAAAGTATAGATGATCAAAGGTAACGTGTAGTACTGTAACTGGGTTTGTTTTTTTCTCCATTTTTGGTCCTAGCTGCTGCACTGGGAAATGTACATAAGGTTATGGTGAATTCATGTAATGTTATTATTTCATGACATTGTTAGTATTCATGAAAGCTTCTTGTCCTCAACTGTCACGTCAACTTGACTCTGCAGGGAGCTTCTAATGTCTGCACTGCAAATTTGTGTGAATGTGATTGTGGGCTGCTAAGCTCGTGAATGAGACAGTGATTCTAAAACATGAATGAAGAGCTGATGCTAATCAGCTAAGTACACAAGAATGGTTCCAGTGCACTACTGCAGCTAAATTAATCACATGTAGTTTCATGTTACAAGCAGCTCATTTAGAAGCATTTAGGTATATTTTGGTAAATGGCCAACCTTAACTTTTGTGGTTAGATTGGTTAGACTCTTGCTGGTGATATTTTCAGTTGTGCAATATTTGGATAATGTGGTTAGGAGTCATCTCTTCTCTTTCTTTTTGAGTATTGCTGACCAGGTCCATACTTTTATGACCACAGAACATCTTCTGATGGATACTTTCAGGAGGATAATGAGCAATGTCATGAACATGACACTGAGTTCACTGCACTCAAACGGCTTCCACAGTCTCCAGATCTCAATCCAAAAGAGCACCTCTGGGATGTGGTGGATCATGGGATCTTGATGGCAGATGACAAATCTGAAGCGGGTATCAGCTACGCCATCAATATGGACCAAGATATCCGATTCAGTTTAGCCTCCCCACCTTCGAAAGATCAGGTAAACACGTGATCCTCACTGAGCCCCAGATACAGACCAGCAGTCATGTCTCAGCCTGCCACCAGTAGGACTGTGAGGAAAAGTTCTGAGGACACATGCCATCTCCTGTTTTCAGTGCACTGACTGGGATGTTTTTCTTATGTCAAATGACAACCGCATAAGTAGGTAGACTACCAAAATGACCTTGTCCGTTCAGGCCAGGTGACAGAGAGGCAGAAAAGAGGTTTAGTTCCACAAATTCACAAATCAATTAAAATACAGTTTCAGACATTATTACATATATATATATATATATGTATATATATATATATATATATATATATATATATATATATATATATATATATATATATATATATATATATATATAATAGTCTTTTGCACAATGAGGTGCACCAGAAATTATTCAGAGCTGATAAACAGGGGCCCAATCATCAGAAGATATAACCAGAAACTTACAGATTCCAGTGTAGATCATCACAGGGCTCTAAAATATCCTGAAATTACTCTAAGGATCCTAAAGTCTAGTAACACTGATAAAATATATATAGATATCTTTCATATAACATTTATAAAGCCTGTTCTCTTTTTTTTTTAATACCCCAGTCGGCCATTTTTTTTAAATTTCTCACATCATGATAATCATTTGAGGTATGGTGGAACTTATGGTGTCAGTTTTTTCATCATTGCAACTAAAGACTGAATCCAGTGTTTTACCTTTAAGATTGTTTTCATTCAGTATTTTATTAGAATCACACCAGAGCCCAGAGAAGCATTCTCAGTATTTGTTATGATATTATCAAAGAGTGAAATGGTAAATTCTGCTTTTCTACAATCTGTATTTATAGTAGGGAAAAGTGAAGTCATTTTTGGCACTAACTTATTTCGATATGTTAATATTAAAGTCCTCAAGAATGAAACAATTTGTCTTTGTCTCTTCTGCTTATGCAGAATAAGAGTTCATCCAGTTTAGTCCTGAAAATATTGAAATCACAGTCTGGAGGTTGATAAATCACTCCTACTACTAGTTTTTCCCCATTATTTCCATTTATCTCCATAAATACAGAGTCTGAGTATCATCAATAATGAAGTCATCATACACAGAGTATAGTGAGTCCACATACAGGCACACCGCCCAGCCTGCTGAGTCTGTTTCTGTAGTATCGTGTATAGCCATTCAGCCGGAGAATATTAAAACTGTGGCCTAAACTCACCAACAGGGAGAACAGACCATGATAAAGCTTGATCAGGCTTGTAGTGTTTAAATGCACAGAAGCATATGAATAGCTATCATTATTTATTTCATTTTAAAGTCCAAACAAAGTATGCTATGATAGAGTGCCCGGTGTCTGATGGCCCATATGAGTGAATGATCCTAAAACCTAAGGATAAACTAATATCATTAAATCAACAAAAATGTGATGATTTAAGAAAAAAAAAAGTGAGTTCAATACCGGGGAAGGAGAGCCTGTTAACATCTATGTGCGATCATGTCAACGGCAATAATAATAAAAAAAAAATTGTAATCCAAAACATTTGAAGAAGTACAATAACTCGCTGCTTTGGGTAAATGTTTTATAAATCTCACTGGTTGGAGAGGAACAGATACTGAGTTCATGTAAATGCAAACTGTGGACAGATGATCCAAGCTTAGTAAACGTGCATTAGCCAGTTTTTTGTTTTGTTTTTTTGCATAAGTTCGCCAATATTTTAGTCTCTAGTCTTTTTTGCTTTATGGTTCTTGTGTTATATTGAGCAAACTTGACAATAATTCCTCTTTTTGCCTTTATTATTTCGGGGATTTGGTCCAAGTTGACAACTCCCATCATTTACATAAGGCTTCTTATGAGACTTATGAGACATAAGACTCCTGTGTTAGGATTTTCTTTTGACGTCATTTCTGTTTTCATTTTCTGGTGCACCAAAAACAATAAGACCGTTCTGCCTTGAATGCTGCTCTTGTTCATCTAGCATACCCTCCATATCATTATCCTGTCTGTGATGGACTCAGTCATAGTGTTCTTGATGGGTTCAGAGAATCCACCAATGTCCTGCAGATTTTACAAAGGAAATTACAGTCCTGAAAATGACATATCAATCTGCTTGCTTACTGTGCCTTTGACATCAACTCCGGGCATTTTTTTTTTCTGCACAGAGTCCTCTAACGGAACATTAACTGTGCTTCCTGTGGCATGCCGAATTGTCATGGTGAGAGCCACAGTTTGTAGTCCCTAGACGGATGTTCCTTTGCCAACAACCAAATAAGATCATTGAGATGTGTTGAGTTACAGAGCAGAGGATCACATTTAAATCCTATTCATTATTGGCCCATCTGAGCTCAGATTAGCAGCACCCGTCTCACTCTCGACGGCCCTCCCTGTGTACATGAAGGTCCTGAAAAACCTGTCAGTGAATATTAAGAGAGGGAAAAGGGACCAATACTTGAAACAGAGGCTTTTCCCAGAACCACACGTGGGAGGTGTGGGGAGGCATGAGGAGCACCCCTTGTTCCAAGCCCAGCACTCCAACAGTCAGATGGAGACGTCAGTGAAGCCAATGAGCTGAAAGGCTCCTTCAGTAGATTGGACATGCAGCCTCACATTAACCACGCTGATACAGTGCTGCACAGCAACATGGCCATCTCTTCTGATTGGTGAAGAAGATGCAGATCCCATTTGCATCAGCACAAGGGTGTTCAAGGAATGTGCTCGCCATATGTGCATCATGTTCCAGCACCTCTTTAAAATCAGATTACATCCGATGATATGTTAGGTCCCTGGGTTGTGGAAATTCAGCTGGCAGTGTTGACCTCACACATTATGAAAGGTTTTGAAAGACTGGGCCTGTATTCCCTTCGGCCTCTAGTCAGGTCTTTAAGGATGTAGCAGCTGATGGTGCAATCTTCTCCCATGCCTACACCCAACTGGACAGGCCAGGGAGAATGTTTCTTAATTTCCTCATAGTGTTACACACTGTTAGCCTTTCTTGTTGAGGAAGGTAACGGTTGGCATATAGGCTGATGCCACTCTGGGGTCCTGGATTGTAGAGTACCTTATTAATGTCCTCAGGAATGTGTGCCTTCAGAGCTGCGTGTCCACAATATCTATGCAATAGTGGTAAGGGAGATGTTGTTATAACTCCACTCTGACATTGGCAAGTTCCTCCCCTCTCTACACTATCAAGTTAATTTTTTTCTGCTGAATACATTAAAAAAAAAAAAATATATATATATATATATATATATATATATATATATATATATATATATATATATATATATATATATATATATATAATTTTTTCTTTAAATATTAAATTTGAGCCACAGCTGGAAAAAAACATTTCCCCTGCTGGGATCATTAAAGTTCTCCTCATTCCTGATATTATATTTAAGTGAAAACAGTGTCGGCAGAGTTCCTTTAACTCAAGAAATGCAAAGTTCAGCAGAAAAGCAGCCGAGTCGATGTGTTAAAGGCCAGATTTTCCCGTCATTAGCAGAGACGTTGTTAAAGGTGTTAGGAGAACTAAGGAGGAATCAAAAAAAAAGATGCTGAGTGTGTCCGTTTGTGTTTTCAGAGATCGCCAGTCTGCTGTGGACGCCTTGTAAAGCCTGCTTCTTTTTTCCCCTTTTTTTCGCCCCATCTGGACAAGCAAACATTCCATCCTCTTTGTTAAATTGTCTACAGATAAATATATACTTAACACAACTGCACATAGTCACTGTGTTTTATTACATACTTTGTTTAGGAATGTTTATTTCTAATATGCTGCGTTTGGTAGCATATCAGCACTGTGTATTATGATCAAGTATCTCCTCTTAGCTGCAACTTTACAAACCTAAGCTTCGCTTTCATATTCTTTTCAGAGAGAATTGTCTTTCTCCTGAATTTCCACTACTGGGAAGACTGTGGCATTGTGTCACACATCTGAATACTCCAGAGTAGTAAACTGCCAAAACCTCTGCTTTTACAGAGGTGGTCACGCGTGCTTGATCAGTTAATCAAGTGCATTCAATTAGCAGCGTCTGGCTGCCAATTGCCATCTTAATTCCTATGGAAGCAGGAAGAGTGTATTTAGTGTTTCACTGAACTTTGTAGAGTTCTCGGTGTTGATGCAGTTTATTGCTGTATATCCTTTTGCATATCCATATCCATTTGTGCTTATGTGTCATAGCCAATACAAACCACCATTGCATCATACAAAACATCAAGGGACAGTCGCCTACATACTGAATGCTGAGTGATTTAGATCGCCTACTCGCTTTGTTTCATTTGTCCCAAATGACCAGTGCTGGCAGTTGTAATCTTACTGTTCAAGACGCTGAACAGCAGAACCATAGCTCTGCACACACGCTCATGGTTCATCTACAACAATTTTGCTTCTTTTTCTCTGTTATCTCCTCCTCACAGAACATCAGTGTGAAAGTGACCGTGACATAAGTTGGTGCAGGAATAAAAAGAAAGTGAATGCATGTATTAAAGTGAATTCTTGATGAGGGTTGAGTGGAGGCAGAAGACATTAAGTAACTAGGGAAAAAAAAAGGTTGTCGACCCAAAGACCAAAAATGCCACTCTGATTAAAAAATGTTTAGTCCATCTGTACTTTGTATCTTCCCTAATTAGATGAAAAAAAAGAAAGAAGGTCTTTGTTGATTAAAAAGTGAAGAAAAGTGAATTCTTATACAAACAGGCAGATCACATCATGGAAGTCTTCTTCTTCTATCAGCTGCTCCCTTTCAGGGGTCACCACAGCAGATCATTTACCTCCATCTCACCCTCTCCCTAGCCTCCTTCTCTGTCACACCAACACCTCTGCATGTCCTCCTTCACTACATCAATGAATCTTCTCTGAGGTCCTCCTCTTTTCCTCCTGCTTGGCAGCTCCACATTGAAGATCCTTTGTCTAACTTTGTCTCCAAACCGCTCAACCTGAGCTGTCCCTCTGATGAACTCATTCCTAATCTTGTCCATCCTGGTCGCTCATTTTGTTAATGCCACCTTCTCCATACCATACATCATAGCAGATCTCACTAACATCTTCCCTTTCATTCGTGCTGTCATCCATCTGTCGCAAATCACTCCTGACACTCGTCTCCACCCGCTCCACCCTGCCTGCACTCTCTTCTTCACCTTGTCTATTGCTTCACTACCTCTACTCCTTGCCTTTCCACCTGTCTCCCTCTCATTCACACACATGTATTCTGTCTTGCTTCTACTGACTTTTATTCCTCTTCTATCCAGAGCATACCTCCACCTCTCCAGGCTCTCTTCCACCTGCTCTCACTACAGATCACAATATCATCTGCGAACATCACAGTCCAAAGAGACTCCTGCCTGACCTCATCTGCCAGCCTGTCCATCACTACCGCAAACAAGAAGGGGCTCAGAGTGAATCCCTGATCTAATCCCACCCCCACCTTGAACCCATCTGTCACTCCTACTGCACACCTCACCACTGTTTCACTGTCCTTATACATGTCCTGCACCACCCTCACATATTTCTCTGCCACTCCTGATCATGCAGTAGAGTTCATCTCTTGATGCACCATCATAGGTCTTCTCTAGATCCACAAAACACAGTGCAGCTCCTGAACTTCTCTATACCATCAACAAAGCAAAACACACCTGTAGTGCTCTTTCTCAGCATGAAGTCATACTGCTGCTCACTGATCATCACGCCTTTTCGTAATCTAGCTTCAACAGCTCTTTCCTAATAGTTTCACCGTATGGCTTATTGCTCTTAACTCTCTGTAGTTACTGTAGCTCTGCTCATCACTCTTCTCCTCATTCTTCAGGCATCCTCCCACATGTCACAATTGTGTTAAACTATCTAGTTAAAAAGTCCAGTCCCCTCTCTCCTACACATCTCCATACCTTCACAGGTATGTCAGGACCAACTGCTTTTCCACTCTTCCACTTCTTCCCTACTAATCCCCTGCGCTTCTTGATTCAACTAACTCGATCTGTCTTATTTTCTTGATTCATGAGCTCCTCAAAGTGCTTGTTCCATTTTCTCAGCCCACTTTCTTCACCTGCTACTACATTTCCATCTCTGTCTTTAATCACCCTAACATGCTGCACATCCACCTCTCTCTTTGCTGTGTGCAAAGAGAGAGCCTCCAAACCCTCCCGTCTACTTTCTTCATCTCCCTGACTCTCTCACCTTTTTTTTTTTTTTTTGCTAGCCTCTTCATTTGAATATTTTCCTGTATGTCCTCATTTCACCACCAAGTCTCCTTGCTTTCTTTCTTCTGTCCAGAGGATACACCGTCCCTCACCTCTTCAGCAGTACCTTCCCAGTCATCTGGTAACTCTTCTGACCACCCGGAGCCTGTCTCCACTCCTTCCTGAACTCTGTGCAGCGTTCTTTCTTCTTCCTTCCCCTATTTGATCTTTACCCCTGCCTCTACTCACTCCCTTTTCTTGATTTCCAAAGTCATCCTACGGACTACCATCCAATGCTGCCTAGCTACATTCTCCCCTGACCCCACCTTGCTCCACTACCATCTGCCCTTCTCTCCTTAACACCATACTGACCCAACACCTCCTAATCACCTCTGTTCCCTTTCGTCTACATGTCTACTGAAGTCTGCTTCAGTCACCACTCTCTCCCCCTTGGGGACCATCTCTACCACTTCATCCAAATGTCTCCAGAATTCCTCTTTCTCTTATAAATGACATCCAACTTGTGGGACATGGGCACTGACAACACTTGACATTACCCTTTTGAATTCCAGCTTCAAACTCACGATCCTGTCTAACCTGCTCTTCACCGCCACAACATTATTCACATACTCTTTCTTCCAGATTACTCCCACACCATTTCCCTTCCTCTTGACACGGTGGTAGAACATTTTGAATCCTGCTCCAGTGCTCCTGGCTTTGCTCTCCTTCCACCTGGTCTCTCGTCATCATACCAGCCTGCTCTCTCCCTTTACCAACCATAGTCTCTATATTTGAAGGCACTGCTCAGATTCCTGTTTGAATGCACTTATTTTATGACTGACCCTGTTTCTGGTGCAGTGCTGTGTCACTGCATTTAGAATAGGCATCCTATTCTAAAAACTATTCAGCAGTCATTTGACCCTTATGTAGTTTTTCTTTTTTTTTTGTTAACAGTATTGCATGTGTAGCACACAAGTATGTGCAGCACATCTTAAAGCTAAGGTTTTAAAAATGCAAGTTAGTCTATTTATAGCTAACCACAGGGTTGCAGATCATCATTTGTTAACTAGCCTAACTTTACTTACTTCATTTTTATGGCAGGTTTAGGAATCTTGTCTGTTTTTATTTGTCTGGGTTTATTTCAGAAATAATTCAGACAGAACAGGCCACATCAGTTTACACAGTCAGCTGGCTAGTTGGCTTACCACTAACTTCTTTCAGCATCATAAATCTTCTTTTTCATTGAAGACTGGGCACAGTGGTTGCCAGAAGAGGTCTGCAATCACTGCATTTTATTGGAATATGGACCATATTTAACCCCCAGTGGTGCCTTTGTGCTTGTTTGCTAAAGAAGTATTTTAGTCCTATTCATGACTAAATATCACTACGTACACTGATGGTTATTCATGGAGTTTTTCTTTATGCCTCTGGCACTGAACCAGTGAATCAAGATAAACTCTCCATGGACCAAAAGTTTAATCTGGGGAGTTACCTAAGCTACGTGCTGGATTTTTTCAGAGTTAGATTCCAACAGTCCCCAGAGGATGGATCCCTCTACTGTATTCACTCCTATTACCTTTCCTGGTTTGCTCATGGCACGGTGGTGTGGCGGTTTGAATGGTTGTCTCATAGCAAGAAGATCCTGGGTTTAAGTTTAAGTTGGGGTCTTTCTGTGCGGAGTTTGCGTGTTCCTTGTGCTGGCGTGAGTTTTCTCTAGGTACTCTGGCTTCCTCCTACAGTCCCACCATGATGCATAAATAATATCTGTTTTGACAGTTTATAAAAGGTAGCACTCTATGGCTAACTCTGCACCAAAGATATCTCAAATTCCACAAAGTAAAGTATTCATACTGTTACTGAACACTTTAATCTGTCATAGAAGAAAATCAGCAGCTGTATTGGTGGGAAAGATGAACATTACAGCCTCTAGGGGACACTGTTGGTTTCAGACTTGTGGTCATGCTTGATTGTGAGATAGGGCACAGTCTTCCAACAGCTCCTTCAATTTTCCTTTACATGTATAATATATTATTTTTCATTGTCCCATCATAGCAATAATAGTCCCATTACTATTCATCATTGTAATTAAAATCAAACCAAATCAAATAGTCTTTGTCCTCTGCCGTGTAGATGTTAAATCTGACTTTCTCTCCATTAAAGTAGTTTTATTACTTTGACTTTCTCCGGTTAAACTAGCAAGAACAATGAACGCGGACGAAGTTTGATTTCCTTGTAATTTCATGACTGATTCAAGATTTTTTGGAGGTAAGACAAAGGTCATGCAGAACAGCACACTCACTGACTACTACAGCTGCAACGCTACATAAAGCATAAAAAGATCCCAGTCACACCTGCCGTACACAAACAGCTAATAGATGAAGTGCGTGCATACCTATGAACAAGTGAGCACATTAACTTTGCCTCTTTCCACCAGTCTCCCTCTCTCACGCCAGCAAAACACACTTTCCTGTCCACTAACTAATGCATGATTTGAGGGCCGCTCCACTCCCTCTTCATCATTAATGCTCATCTGATGTCTGACGCTCAGTGACTGATCAATCCCAGCGCTTCAGAGACTCCACAGATGTGTCTGATTAGCACGGACGCACATTCGCACATTCACACCCTGTGATTGACATTTTACTGAGGCTAATGAAGGAGACATCTCAGTGGCAGGGACTAATAAACTCATTGACAAGGGTAGCAGGATGAGTTATTTAACACCTTTGATCTTTCCAATGGGGGCCAACAGCCCTGCAGGATCAGGGTGATGATTATTTTGGATGCACACTGAGTTCACTTTGAAGCCTAAACACAACACTGCACCACTTCCCAGAAATGAAGGAATACCAGTTAATTTAGCCATACAAGAAAAGAACCACTCTGGCTTCATCACGACACGCATCTTTGTTTTATGGATTTATCAATAAGGAGGAAAAGACAGCTTCTAACTCCTAAATATGCTTATTTTTTTGTCTCATTTTCCATCAAGGCTGGATTACTAACCATATTATAATCATTTTGAATTTATTTTTATTTTTTTTTACTTTTAATGTCTTTTGTTGTTGTTGTACGCTGAAAAAATGTGAATCCTTTGGAGGGCCTTTTGGTCTGAGTTTAGCTAAACCTCCAGCAAATTATGTCACTAAGTCATGCTTTTTGATGACTTTTTCAGTTTCCAATTCATCTTATTGATATTGTCAGGATGTGTGAGTGAGTGGCATTAATTTGCATGTGTGGAAGTACAGAGCCCTTAATAACTTATCTCACAGAATTAGACAAGAACACACTATTCTTACAGTTAGGACAGTACTCCTCATTTCATCTATTTCTAAAATAATTTTGGAATATTCGATGCTGAGGTGGATGCACAGAGAGAACTTCACTGACCTGTTTAAGCTCAAGAGGAGAAAGGGATTGCAAGAGCTAAAAGTAGAGATAGTAAGGCAGAAAGAGTTGGAAAGGAGAGAGACTAAAAGGAGGAGCGCGGGTATTAACTATGAATAGCCTTCTTTTAGTTTCTCCTCCTCTTTTTCTGTCCATCCATTTCACATTCAGTCTAGCATACTGCTCTTACTTGACAAGCCCTAAATACCCGATGCATAATTCACCTCCCAACCCTCCTCACATGCACGCTCACTTACATTAAAATGTACAGTGCTGTGCAAAAGTACTGAGGCACCCTTCATTTCTTTATATGTTGCTCGAGGGAAGACCGGTGTTGTTTCTACACATAACAACCGTGTAGTTTAGTTGTATCTACAAAAAAATAATAAATATAACACAGTTTGACGACATAAAATGAATTTTTGCACAACAAGGCGATTCCCAAGAGCTCTTAGCCAAAAACCTGGTGTATCTCATGGCGTGCAATGTGTCCTTGAAAATCTTGTGGAATGCATTGGAGGACAAAAGTAGAAGTGGCATACCTAAGAAGCTATCTACAGCAGAGGAACAGTATCTGAAAGTCATGTCCTTAAGAAATAGGAAAGAAATCAAAACACCTGAAACAGGACCTGACAAACGCATCTGGCCCTTAAGTTTGCCGAAGCCCCATCAGCAGTGGAAAGGTGGCTGTCAAGAAGCCATTCTTAAGGAAGGGAAACGCAGAAAGGGCTGAGCTACTGTATGGCAAACTAGACAACAACTGACCTCAAAATCAGTGGTAACGTGTCTTAAGGAGTAATGAATCTAAATTTTAAATTTATCATTCAAATCATTGTCAGTATGTGTGGAGGGGGTCAGGAGAGAACAGTGATAGTCTACAGCCATGTAAAACATGGTGGAGGCTCTGTCATGGTTTGGAGCTGCTTTTCAGCCAGTGTAAAAACTTATGGAATTCTGAACACAGAGATATACCATCCATCCACCATGCAGTACAACCTGGAAAACATCTGATTGTCAACAGCTTCATTTTCCAGCATGACAATTATCCCAAACACACTGCAAGTACAGTAAAAGCATACCCGGATAGAAAAACACACAATGACACACTGTGGGTCATGGAGTGGCCTCCCCAGAGAACAGACCTCAAGATTATTAAAGCAGTAAAGGCAGCCAACATCCAAAGAGGAGCTATGGAATGTCCCTGGAGAGTTATTGGAGAGTATTCCTGAAGACTACTAAAAAATGCTAAAAAAAAAAAAAAATGCCTAAGAGAGTTCAGGCTGTGTTGAAGAATAAAGGCGGCAAATATTGATTTTTCAAACTTGTTAGCATTGCACAAACTGTTTTGTTTTGTGTTGTTTTTTCACCCTATACTGTCTTTCCATTTATATTTAAACATTTCAATAAATTGTTGCAACTATTTTCCCAGCTACATATAAAGAAATGAGAACTGGCTCAAGACTGTTGCATGCTACCACAATTGCCCTGAAATTCCTCTAAGTGGTGAAATATGAAAAATGTTTTCTGACAGATGTACAACATCCTGATTGACTTGTTAATCATAAGTCATTAGCCAGTGAGCGGCGATTAGTCAGCATTTCTAGGCTACCTAACTGCTGATGCTGGTACTGTAGCAGAAGAGAGGCATCACAGCAAGGCACGTGGGAGAGCAAATAAGCATCAGCTCCACTGGATTCACCCCAAATTCATACAGACATCTCTACACCGGCTGTTGGAGGTCTCAGTTTTTTAAGTTGTGGTACAATCCATTCAGTCACCGTCAATAAAAAAGCCTTAATGTATGAAAAACGTTCACTAATGCACATTTAAACAATAAAGTGTTCCTTTTTTTCACGTGGCATAAAAATGGATGTAATTCTGAGCTGTACCTTGAAGCAACTGTAAAAATAAATAAAAATCCATTCTTCTAGAGGGCTTTTGTTTTGCTTGTATAATGCATCATATCACACTTCATGTAAAGTGTGACTGAAGTGCGTGCATGCTGTGCTAAATATGCACCGAGAACAACAAATGTCACAAGAACAATGAGAGCATATACTGTAATATGTTGTGATAAGTCGATTAAGTGCGATGGCGAGCTGCTGATGCACAGAGGGAAATGGCTGAAGATAAAGGGAGCATGAAAGTGGAGGATAGAGGATGAGAGAGTGAGAAAAAGTGGAGAAGCGATGGGAAAAGGACGAAGCGAGAGGGCAGATCAAAGCTGTTTTTCTCGCTTTCTGCCGCTCTTGATTCAGAGCAGCGGGTGGTTGTGTGATGCGAGCTGCTTCATCCACAGTCGTAGCTCCCCGGCTTTGGTGTCGTTCAGGGAGGTTCACTGTCCCCCCTGGGCTGTATACATGCCAGCCAGGCAGCCTGCACAACCAGGCTACGCAGGGAAGGAAAAAAAAAAAAAATCACACTTGCTCTTTCGCATGTTCAAGTTCACTGCTGTCTCTAATAGTTTATCTTTCCCCTCTGCACCCCTTTCTTTTCCCGCTCTCTTCTCTCTGCGAACTTTATCTTGAAATCAATGTTTTCTTTTTCTTTTTTTTTTTCTTATCAGAAGAACTTTTTGTCCTCCAAGGACAAGCGCAGAGCACACTTGCAAAACTTTATTCACAGCCTGACAGTCTGCAGCACAGCGGAGGTGGTAGCGTTTGTTATAAAACTTTTAGGTGAGTATGTGTGTATGTGGGGTGATTAAAGCAAGTTTCACTTATATGCTTCGCTGAGCTCCTCTGTTCTTTTTTTTTCACTCTTCCTCGTCTTTTATTCACCCTCTTTTTTTTCTCTTGATGCTACATCGTACAGGAGGCCATGAAACAGAAGGGTTTTTTTTATTATGTTCTTCAAAAAGAGCAATTGGGGGCAGCCAACAAAAGGGGCCTCTAATAAGCTGCCTACATATCACAGCGGAGGGCGAATCCCATGTTGAGTTGGCAGAATGATTAAAAGTTACCTGTGCCAAATGATTACTGTAGCAGTGCCCCGGGTTCAGCCGAGCTGAATGCGAGACGGCCTTTTACTTAGCCAGCACTGTTTAATTAAAACACAGTCAAATGAGATTTTGCCACAATAAGGAATGATAATGGGTCAGCTAACTGATAGGGAAAGCTTTATCTGTTCTCATTAACCACTCCCTTGATAGCATTCATGTAATGGAGGAGTCCATCACCCCATCTCATTTGGGAGGAAGGGAAGGAAGGAGCAGAGGAGGGGAACAAGATGGTAGACAGAATGTAGGATGTTGGAAATAATACAATTAGGAAAATGCTAACACTTTGAGAGTTATTATCCCTGCAGGCTAATGCCATGGGATGCAATGCACCAGTTTGGTACTGAGCTTTAACTGCTGTCATGCATTTAGCTGGAGATCCAACCTGCTGACACTAATAGGCCCCGGAGACATTTCCTGCCCATAACCCAGTGTGACCTCTTAACTACACATATCCTTATGTAAGGAGTAAAACCGCACTAAAACAGTCGTGTATTTACTGATCTGACGTGTGTTTGATAATTTGATGACTAGCAATTCACATCAAATCTACATCAGCGCCAGAGCAGGAACTAGCGTGCCCCCATACGTACTAATCAGGGTAAGGGTGTACACACACAGTATGCACAATTGCAGTGTACCATGCTTGAGCACGATTGCTCCCCTCACCCGTTTCACTTAACACGTGTTTTTGAAAAGGGCTTTAGCAGAGCATGAGTTTTATGATTTTATGCAATTAGTGGCCTAAATGGAGAGCGCGATGGCACACTGTCTTCTCACATATTTGTTAATTGCTTAATTAAGCAATTTTTAAGGAAGCTGCTGTCATTGGGGAAGCAGTGCAGGTCACACCACATGTGTACTGTGCCCCGGCTTCAGCACAGAGTGTCAAATGCGCTTCGGCAGAGTAGAGATAGTAATAGTAAAGTTTATATACAGTTTGTCAGAGGTGGGAAGTGACAAAGTGCAAATACTTTGTTACTGTACTTAAGTAGAATTTTCAGGTATCTGTACTTTACTTGAGTGTTTATTTTTCTGACATTTTTTTGCTTTTACTCCCTACAAATATCTGTGCTTTCTGCTCCTTACATTTTCCAAACAGGCTCGTTACTTCAGGTTTAACACATCTGAGACTAAGAGAGAGAGATAACTTCCCTCAGAGATGGAGAAAGATGTAAGAAAAACACGACAGGAGAAAAGAGGAGAGCTTATATTTAAAGGCGAGGACTGCTCAGTGACATTTGATAAACATTTAAATCTTATATGTAATGTCCTAATTTTTAAATCAGATATTGTATATGATGTGAAGTTATGTTTGTTCATGTTGTGCATGTGTCCTGCAAAACAGGTTTACTAACTTTGTGTTATTCAGAGGTTGCACGAAACTACTTAGCAGCTTAGTGCAGGTTAGCTTCCTGTACTTGTTGTGAAGTTACAGTGACGCTCTGTGTTGGACTGGTGCACAGTGTCTGTGGCGTTCATGATCAGAGTTTGGTTACATCAAGTGTAGCAGAGATGAGTTAGATTCATTCACTGAACTCAACCTTTATACCAACCGTATACTGTTAGCATAAGCAGCATACTGTCAGTGTGGGGAATGGTAATAGCTCTTGAAACATCTTCTTGCATCTTGTTGAATTCACTTCGCCACACAGAGCAGTAAACCCCAGAGCAGAAGCAGCGCAGCTCAGCTGCCGGATCTCACAATACAAAGTTGTGATTCTTCTCCCTATGTGGAGCCACTGCCAGTGATTTTAGCGTTCCTCCACCTGCCGAATGTGTTTAGGTGTGGAGACAGAGTTAACTTGTGCAATGTAGGCAACAGAAAATAGAGCTTTTTTTTTTTTAATTCCGTTTCACTGCTTGTGTCTTATATAACAGATTCAAGCTGAGTGGATTCATTAGAATTAGCATTTAGATTGCAATAATATTTGTACTAATGTTATTTTATTTTTATATTAGTATAGCACAAGGTTCAGTTAGTGTTGCACAAAAAAAGAAAGGAATAACCTACAAAAAGCTACTTCAAGTATATTTCAGAGTACTTGTTGTAATAGTCCAAGTCATGTGCTTTTCAAGTGCAATGAAAATGACGTGTTGTAACTGAAAGTCCATCAACTCATTGGGAAAGCAAGAGAGACGATTATTATTTTAGACTTGTATACAACAGGAAGTGTTTTTTTTTTTTAATGACTATAAAACCTTTCACAACCATATGAAACATTCAGGTGTGCTTCACTTGATGCTAAGTTTTCTGCTAATTATACAAGCATCTGCTGCAGAATTCCCAGAGTAAAACTGGGAATTTCCTGCAATAGATACATGTACAGCTTGGCTGAAATCCCACCAAACTACCTATGCTTACTACTTCTGGAAATTGAGAATGACTGCCATCATGACAGACTGATGTGTTCAAAGCCATTAACAACTCAGTCTCCTTGGCAAAAAAAACAATGCAATCCAAGCTAAATGACCTTTTTCTTGGTTTTTAATAAAAATAAATAAATACAATAAACATATGGATGTTAACCAACAAAATTTGCAACTTTGAATATTTTCAAGGAAAACCCCTTTCATTCTTTTGATTGTCACCACCTAAATGGATATAAATAATTGAGAAACACAATCAGAGTTTATGACGGCTTCAAAGGCAATGGTTCGCCACAGTATTTTGTGTGTTACGTCAGAAAGCCTGAATGGGCTGTGTTCTGTTGCTCATGACTAATATAAAGTGAAGTGAATGGTTAAACTGCAAAGAATATAATTACTAACCATAATATAGAACTAACCATGTGTAGCATGCCCCAAACAGCTTTGAACTACCTAAAATTGATGGGTTTAGTGTTTCTCACCAATATGCGTTCCTAGTTTGTTTCAAGGCAAGGATGGTGGTGTGGCGATTTGCACGATTGCCTCACAGCAAGAAGGTTCTGTGTCTGACTCCACTAGCTGGCCGGGGCCTTTCTGTGTGGAGTTTGCATGTTCTTCCTCCAACAGTCCAACAACGTGCATGTTAGGTTAATCGGGGATTCTAAATTGGCTGTTGGTGTAGACGGTTGTCTGTGTTAGCCCAGCTACAGATTGGCGACTTGTTCAAGTTGTACCCCATCTCTCCCTATGGCAGCTGGGATAGGCGCCAGCCCATCCGTGACCTTGAACTGGATAAATGGAAGAAAATTGATGGATGGAATTTATTTGTATCAATTTTCCCATCATCAGAAGCCATACTGTAGCATTCCGACCCACAAAAGGTTATCTGATGAACAGAGCTAAATGTTTGTTCATGGGAGTATTGTTCAGTTTTTCTCTTGACCCAGGTGCATCTCTATGTTCATGTCACACACGTTTTGTCTTCAGAGAAAACAAGTGAAACTTGCACTTCTGACACCAGTATTTCTTCTTAAAAACACTTTCAAGGATGCAAATTCATGCATGATGAAAAAAGAGAAAAAAAGCAACACAATACCATGTGATGAAGCCCAGCACATTTAAATAAATAAGAAATTCCATTCAATATACTCTGTGTTGTTATGACTGAACTAACTTTCTGTTTGTGGATGTCTGTCTTAAAGAGTGCCAACAAGAGAAGGAAACAAGAGAATGAAAATATATGACTTGAAAGAAAAAGCACTTTGACCTCAGAACACTAACGTGAGTTTCGTAACACATGGTTTAATGTGTTGCAGGTTTAAAGTTATGCTAAACTATCCAAACGTCCTGCAGTTTGCTTTTGTCCATAAAGTCAAAATTAACTAACTAAGACTAACCAAAATTGTCGCAACAAAACTGACGTTTGGAGAAAAGTGAGTTGTTTGAATCCTCGTGCTTTAAATCAACTACAGCCACCCCAAGCTGTTAGCAGTTGAATAGACAACACAAAAAAGCCCCCCCACACACAAATAATCTTTTCAGAGCATCGTCTGACCCTTGACACTGTACTCGACATTGGCCTTGGAATGCCTCTCATTCAACCAAATGGCTCACTGTGTACACATGGAGTTTCACTTGTGACTCTGACCTTCGACAGCAACTTTGCATGACTGGCCGGGCGGTGTGAGCAGGTTTGTAAATGACAAGAACAAACAATGAAGGCCATTTTTGTTGCTGTAGGTAGACGGGATGAATTTAAGGATGAGGTTGATGGAGGGTATCTGTTTGCCACAATGTCACCCACCGCGTGTGTACTGATGCTGTGAATTAATATGATCGTCAGCTCGTCTTTGTGAGACTCTTCCAGTGGTTGACATTCTAAATATTCGCTCATGCACTTCCTTTATTCTGATCAGCAGCACCAAATTAGCACTAAGCTCATGTAATATGGCTGCTGTGTATAACAGCTCAAAGGTATCTGACGGTAAATTATTTTTAAGAAGTGTAAAACCTTTTACCCACTGAGAGACACACACGCCCTTTGATGGCCCTGTTATCAACTCCTCCCACTAATTAACTGACGACTGTCACCACAGCTCCAGTTTTTTCCTCTCTTCTCAGTGAATATAAGAAGATATCAGAATGATCCTCTAAATAAAATAAATGAAGGAAAATGTCAAGCATGTGTGAGGGCACGTCAAGCCTTGTCCTCTGCTACAGCCTGTAAAATGAGATGTGATTAGCATGCTTCTCGGGTCAAGCCTCTGCACGGTTCTCGAGCAAATTCTACCTGACAACACGAGAAAAAAAAAAAATGGGTAAGGCTTCTCCCAAAGAAGCGTTCTGTGAAAGCACACAAAATTATCATCATATCTCAGAACTGTGATATTTCAGAGCTAATTGTTTGTGCTAATTCTCTTTCCAATTCACCACCCCCTGCCTGTTATTACCAGGATCATTAGACAGAATCATTAAGCATTCAGGAGCAGCATGCCTACCTTTGTGTGAAGCAAACACACTGAACCGCTAGAGTCTACCCACTTGCTTGCCGACATGATCAAGTGATTTTCAAATTAAAGGACAATAAGTTGGTGGAATGAGGGTTAGGGGTGTTTTTACGCTAAGTGTTTACTAAAATAATCCTTGTGTTTTCTTAATGAACGGCAATTATTTCACTTGTTTCTGCTGCAGTTTCTTTATTACAAGAAACACAAGCACGAGGCCACATAATTAATATTGTTAATGCTGTTGTTGTTTTGTCTTTAAACATATTGGCAAAAATATACGTTTTACAAACCTTTAAGGAAAAGTTTTGAGCTTTCCCGATGCAACAATCAAACTCCTGTTTGTCATTGCCATAATCAGGACACCTGACAGAAAACCTGTTGTTTGTACTGTCTTTGTGCCATTTTTCTTTGACAAGCCTAAATAATCATGCCAGTGGAGAGATTTATTTAGCTGAACAAAGACAAATAATAAAAATAAAACTGCTCTGGAAAAACTAGTGCAGTCTTACTGACAAAAGCATGCTATTCTACACACGGATCAGACATCACATTAAAAGCACCTGAAGCTCCCCATCATCTACACCCCCCTCGCCAAAACATCTCTAACCTCTTGGGTCGTGAACACGGGACCTCTGGCTGTCCCGCAGAGTCTGCCATCGAGAGTCAGCAGCAGATCCTTTTGGTTTTGTGGGCTGTAGCTTCAGGTGATAGGCTATGTTTTGACGCAGGTCAGGTCACACCTTTGCTGTGCACCTCAAGCTGTTCCGAAACTGTTTTTGGAGTGGAATGGACTGGCATTTATATTAGGCTCTTCTAGTTTAACTGACCACTCAAAGTGCTTCACACTGCAAGCCATGCTTAACTTTTTCACACACAATATTCAGTTCTATTAATTCTATGCACCTGAGCATTTTAAAAAAAGCCAAAAGCAGACTTTGTGCAGTTCAACCAACTTGAAAGTCAAGTTTATTTTAAACTTAACCTGAATCGTAAGGCTGCTCCAGGACAGTAGGTCTCCAAATGGTATGTAGAATAGGTCTTGAAAATGAAAATGTATATATTTAACAATTCTCAGTTATAATTAGAGTAATTAGAGTCTGGAAATTCCAGATTTGGAATTTTGTCCTACTAGGATAAGACTATTTACTGATGTTTTTGTTTTTGTGGTACAACTTGTCATGTTTGCTCAATCCAGCATGAAAGTTGAATGAAAACAGGCAAATAGCTAACGAAAAAATGCTGGAAGTGGGTTAATGGAATATTTTGCAAAAAAAATCTTATATGAGGCTAAAATTTCACATTACTCATTATATATGTCCAAACTTCATACCATGATTTATTTAAGGTAAACTGGACATGGTTGAGTGGAAGGCCCACATTGTTTTGAGATGGAATAACTGTTAAAATCTTTAAGGATACACTGCACATAAAATGGTGATATGTTAGGTTTTTGGTAAACAGCTCTTTGGGAATCACCTTGTTGGAAATATATTATTTTATATGGAAGCTTGTTTCCGCCACAGAAAAAAAACAAAAAACAAATTGCTATTCGTGACTTAAAATTTTGACTCATTAAGGCTGTTTTTGGGACTGTGAGAGGAAACTGGAGTACCTGGAGAAAACCCAGACAAACACAGGGAGAACAGGCAGCCTCCACACAGAAAGGTGGATTCGAATCCAGACCTTCTAGCTGTGAGAAAACAGTGCTAACCACTGCACCACTGTGCTGCCATCATACCTTTGGCATTTTCTAAAAAAAATGAGAACAAATGATGTGCTTTTGCAACAGGCTCTTAGTAAAGCTACAATGTAAAATTGGTTCTTTGCTAAGTTGTCTGTTGTGTGCAGGCACAACACTGGCTCATCCCTTGAGTTAGGTGCCTTTTTTGAATTCATAGCTCATTGTTAATTTGCTTAACACACAAAAAAGCATTCCTCTGAAAATGTTCAGGTACAATGACTGAACAAAAAATGAGTGAAAAAGCGGCCCGTGTCCAAAGAAAAACTTTGAAAGACCTTCGGAAAGCCTGGAGAAGTATTGCTCACGGAAGTCTGGCTTTTTGGAACCAACTGTGTCCATATTGTACGTGATTAAAGAAAAATATATATTTCAAGAGTTGTATACAATATAGAGAAGTTCCCATCCAAATTTTCTTCTTGGATATGTATGTTTCTTTTGTACATTTTGCTTAAAATTCCACATTTAAAATTTTTAGTGCTCACCCAAACCACAAAAACATCTTTTCAGCTTACCACCACTGGTACCTAACCATGCTGACAGCTTTAGTTTAAATTTTGCTTGCAGCACTCAAAACCCCACACCCCCGAACCCACTCTCCCACACACCACCTGTCAGTGCTGCTACCTAATCAAGTCAATTAACACTGAAAGCTCAGGACTGGACTCTCCACTCATATATCTGCAGATGCTTTCCACATAGAGCAACTATAGCAAACTCATACCCCCTTCAGTCACTGTGTACACAATTGTATTACAATATTCATTTTCTGAAGATTATTGAAGATTACGTAGGCAGAAGATGAATTTCTTTCCACCAAAATTCCTGCATCATGACTGAAGGGGATACACACTTTCTGACCACCAGAAAGTAAGCAAAAGAAAATCTAAATTGATGCACATTTCCACCGACTCCAGCTATGCATATGTGAAAGGAGTTTAGTGCATTGAAATAAAAAGCTGGTGGCATCGACTCTCAAGTCGGAGGACCATGAAAACACAGCGGGAGAAAGGTCTCAAGGAAAAGAGCAGAGCTGAAACCTCAGTGGAAAATTTTTCTCAATACTCTACACAGATCTGATGTTTTTCTGTCACAACTTTTTGTCTCTTTATTAGAGTAGAAGTCCGAACACACATTGAAGCCACAGGTTTCACATGATTTATTTGTAAGTCTGTCTCCATTGGTTACATCAGAAAAACACCTGAGGAATAAATGAAAAATATTGTCCTTTAAAGTTATATTTTCTATTATTCTGACTGCAGCCAGTCTGAAAAGATTCATGAAAGGGCAGAAAGGGTTTTGACATGTAACAGAATATCCCCTGAGCAACTGCAGCATTAGTATTGTTTTTCTGGGCAGCTGGCTTCCTGGTCTTAGGGGGTATTTTATGTGTAAATTGAAAACACACATTAAAATTTATGGAAAAAAACAGATAAAGATGTGAGAGTCGTTATGAGTTTAAGCAAACACACTATGAGTCATTTGAAGTATTTAGTCTGCTGGGTACGATGGGATTGCAGCGCTACTTTTAATATTACCATGCCCAGCACACCGTTTTCCAAGATGCCAGACCTGCAGCATAACACCTGCCTGTGGATACAGGACTTTCTAACAAACTGTCCACAGTCATACAGGAGCTCCACAAGACTGTGTTGAGACCTTTCCTCTGTTCCCTGTACGCATGACTTTTTACCATCTCACAACACCAATGCTAATACCAAATTTGAAGACGACAATGTGGTGGCTGTGATTATTGATGGACATGAGTCTGCCTACAGGGTTGAGGTACAGAGACTGATAGAATGGTGCACAGAGAATAACCTTAACACAAAAAAACTCCCAAGAGAACTGATCATTGATTTCAGCAAGAAGCAAGAGACCATCATCAGATCTCAGAAGATCTCACATGGATAATAAATACAAACTCGATGCTTAAAAAAAGCACAACAGCGACTTTACTTTTTGAAAACTCTCAAGAAGGTTAATCTGTCCCAACAGCTTCTGTTGTCTTTCTACAGTTGCTCTATTGGGACTGTCCTGAAAAACTCAGAAGCTGACGAAATGTCTCTACAAAGTGTTACAGGAGCAGCAGGGAAGATCACAAACATCTCTCTACTTTGGAAGACATCTACACCTCCTGATGCCTGTGGAAGGCATCCAGCATTATAAAGGGCTCACACCACCCAGTACACAAACTGTTTGAACTTCTTCCCTCAAAGATGAGATGCAGAACCGTCAGAGCACAAGACTGAAGAACAGTTTTTACCCCAAAGCTATCACCACACTGAACTCGGCATTGAAGCCACACAACGTGTAAATGCACCTCTGCAAGTTTTGAATTTATCACTGTTATTTATTTATGTATCCATTTACTAACCTAATTGGTGCAACACATCCTTTAAATAATTATAGAATTGTGTAAGTGTGAGCTGCATGTGTAAGAATGTTGATTTGTGAATTTTGTGGTAGATACTGAACATTTTTTACATATTGCACCTGAAATTCACTGTATACATCACACAGTGACAATAAAAGTAGCTTATCTTTTGTTTGATTTCTCGTAAGAAGAAGTCAACTCCAGGCTGCAACCTCTCGGGCTGAAAAAAGAAGGTACCATGAGCAGACAAAAAAACTAAAATTTCTTAAATATCTGTTTGAACCCGATTACAAAGGCCAGGGATAAAATACCAGCTTTAGAGCAGAAATAAATATGTTTCCAGCCTGGTTTTGCAAAGGGCTTTGCTCTTTATAGATAACTGTGCCCTTCATAACATCAGTACAGAGAAGGATTTTATATGCATTATATAAACATATTATTTACAGCTTGGTGGGTTGTGCCCATTTTTGGTATCACAACTGCTTTAATTATTCATGGCACAGATTAAACAAGTGCTGGAAACGTTCCTCCATAATTGACCTAATACCATCACACAGTTGAAGCGATGAGAATATCCTGTTCCATCACATCCCAAAGGTGCTCTATTGGATTGATATGAGGTGACTGTGGAAGCCATTTGAGTACAGTGATCTCTCTGTCAAGATGAAAACACCAGTTTGAGATGATTTGAGCTTTGTGACATAATGTGTTACCCTGCTGGAAGCAGCCATCAAAAGATGGATACATTGTAGTCATAAAGGGATAGGCATGGTCAGGAATGATACTCAGGTAGGCTGTGGCCTTTAAATGATGCTCAGTGAGTACTAAGAAAATGATATCTCCCCCACACCACTGAACCACCACAACCACCCTGAATTGCTGATGCAAGGCAGGATGGATACATGCATGTTGTTTATGACACATTCTGACTCTACTATCTGAATATTTCAGCAGAAATTTAAAGTCAGTAGACCAGGCAACATTCTTCCAATCTTCTCTCATATAATTTTGGTGAACCTGTGTGAATTGTAGCCTCAGTTTCCTGTTCTTAGCTGGTGAGGTCTTCTGCTGCTGTAGTCCATCTGCTTCAAGGTGTGACCTGATGTGCATTCAGAGCAACAAGTCTTCCAATCCAAACAACAGCAGCAGTCGTTTCTGCAGGCCCTGAAATACGACCTATATGAGCGTTTCCAAAACGAGTGCAGGCTCATTCAGATGATCTGCAGAGACGGTCTGCATACGTCAGCTGTAACAACTGGATATTTGAGATACTTCCTATTAGCTCAAAGCAGTCTGGCAATTTTCCTCTGACCTCTGGCATCAACAAGGGATTTTTCATTCATAAACTGCTGATCAACTGGGATTTTCCTGCACAGCCATCTCTAGGGTTTACAGAGAATGGGCTAAAAAAGAGAAAATACTCACACCAGTCCATCTGGCACCAACAACATATGCCTTGTTCAAAGTCATTTAAATTACCTTTCATCCCCATTGCGATGCTGGTTTTGAACTTCACCATGTCATCTTTTCCATGTCTACATTAAGTTGCTGCCATGTGATTAGATACTGATTAGAATGGCTCTGATTGGCTGATTAGATACTAACAGTGACAATCAATTGAACCTTGTACCTAAAAAAAATAAAAATAATGATAAGTGTAAGTCACCTGTTTAAACTGTATTAAGACTTCAAGGTTATGTCCATTATAAGTGTGAGCACTTTGAGGGCCAGGGCAGTGCTGACAAAATCTCCTAAACTGGCTAATTTGAGTCGCTGAATTGGACTTTTTGAACGTGTTTCTGTTGTTGGTGTCTTTTGAAGCATGTTTTAAGGAATCTGACAGGTAACTGCTTGCCAACAGACCATGAATGTGCTTGGGTATTTTCAGTGAGTAAAATACTTTATTCATAATTAATTTCCCGCTATCTGTGACTGCGCAGTGCACCCATGTTCTTCTTGCTAATTAAATGAGCTAGCATTAGGCGATAACTCGGCATTCTACCTTCTTGTCTAAACACGGTCACTTTTGACTCCACAAAACCTAGATGGTTGTGATGCCAAACTCAAGGCTTCAAAACTTTATGCACCTTTTATACAGTCTATGCCTTAAACCCTTGATTGTAATTATGTGACATTGCCATTTCACATCATTTGCCTCATCGGTCCACATGGAGCAGCATCGTGATCCTAATGATAAAAACCTCAGTGGTGCATTCTTCACTGTCCTTTTAAAAACCAAAGCGGTAGTACAGTATGTCAGATGTGTTAAAGTGTGTCAGATGTGGTCTGCAGCAGTAAGAAATATGTCATATAAAGTGAAATAACTAAGCACGAGGTATATGCAGCATAACTGCAAAAGCCTTAACAAGCTTACAGGGCTGGCAACTGCTGCCACTGCCAACTGGATCTGAATTAATTAGAATTTTAATTAACTGTGAGTCTGACTGTTAGATGCTGCCAAGAGTTACATGGTGATGCTGTCAGGTAAAAATCATGGGTGCCCAAAGAGTCAGAATGCAGAGAGCACTAGATAACAATACCCTGGACCCTTTTTATTGAGGTCTGAAAAGATTGTCTGACCTACAGTAACTCACAGAGGAGCATGTTGTCCTTCAACATAGACGGAAACGCGTCAGTTACCAACCTCGGAGATACCAGGTTTACACAGACGAGAAGCAGGCATTCACACGCATTTCCACGCAAATGTTCTGCCTTCGCAGTCATACTGACCAAAGTGCACGGTGACATGCGCGCACACCGCTGTTCGCCAGCTGAATGAATTACATCAGAAGTTTTACAGCAACCACACAAAAAAGTTGCCCCGTAACTTCTATGCTACACTGTCAGCACATTTCTTTATAGCAGGAGATGACAGGACAGCCAGAGGGCCGTCAGCTGCTTCATTAAGGATCTCAGCATATCCAATTACAGAGTTACGACTGTTTGGTTAAGGGACAGAAAGCTTAAGAGAAAAAGAGAAGCATAACATGAGAGAAAGGATATGACGGTTAGAGTATGTGTAAAGGCAGTGAGCAAAGAAAGCAAAGATGAGAGAACAGAAAATGACAAGCAGTGGCTCATAAAGGGAGGAAATTAAGTGAATCCAGTATTAAAACTAACTTTTTTCTAAAAAAAACACTCACAGGCTTGGCTAAGATAATCTGAGTAACCTTGAAGTAAGGAGTATGAAAAAGTGTTAAGAACTAAAAAGTAATCAGATGCTGTATTTGTGGAATAATAATAGCTCTTTTACAGTCTTGCCTCCAGTTCACTGCACGAATCATCCCACCCACATGCATTTGAACAATAAAGCATAAGGGACATTCAGTACTCTCTGCGGGCCCATTTAGTGGTCTAGCAGAAAACAAAAGCTTAATATAACTGATAGATGAAAAAGTGATCTCAACACAATTCACTTTTCTTACATGAAACACGAGATTCAGTGATTTTCAGTCAAGTTTTTAGAATTTCCCTTAACACTAGATGGGCATTATCAAGACTGTTGTCCTTTGCCGGCTAACAGAGACGACTGCTCACATAATAGGCCAGTTATGTTTCAGTAATGCACAACATTTCAGTCACCGTGATCAATATGAGTGGAGAATCTCCTCACTCTTGTTGTGAAAGGTCAGCAGTTTCTAATAGTGTTTTTCCCTCTGCTGGCCATGCTGCCCTAACTCACATCCCTCTATTGGATGTACTCAAACTCCTCAGTATTTGACTGCAGCTGGTGGTTGTTACTGGCTACACCAAAGGCTGCAGAGGAAAACTACCAGCTAGAAGTTCAAGACAGTGGAATACATTCCCAGGAGAAGGATTCACTAGAGCAAAGCAAAGCAGCTGAAACCTCTAAATGGCAAAAACAGCTTTTGTGGTGTGCATGCACATGCTCTATGTGATGCCAATAGCTGAAAGAAAACTACAAAGAAAATTGAAGTAGAAAAGATGGAGGAGGGCAATCTCATTTTTTTTAATGCAAATCTCAATTTTTTTTCTAATTTGCAAACTAAAGCCCCAATCACACAACCCTCGAGACCAGTTGAATGGTTGCTTGAAGTAGCTTGCAGTCACTGTGAAATGGATTGCTAAGCCTCAGTTGTGCAGAGAGACTGGCCAGTGACCCACTTGAACCAACCAGTTGCTAGAGAAAATTCATATTCTCCAACCAGTTGGCAGCGGGTTGCTAAAGAGTGCTGGTACTCACTAGGTGAATATAGTCACAAAGAAGTATACGATGCTGCAGAGACTACTTAGCTTGCTAGCACAGTTTGTATACAGTGCCTTGCGAAAGTATTCGGCCCCCTTGAACTTTTCAAACTTTTGCCACATTTCAGGCTTCAAACATAAAGATATAAAATTTTAATTTTTTGTGAAGAATCAACAACAAGTGGGACACAATCGTGAAGTGGAATGAAATTTATTGGATGTGTCAAACTTTTTTAACAAATAAAAAACTGAAAAGTGGGGCGTGCAATATTATTCGGCCCCTTTACTTTCAGTGCAGCAAACTGACTCCAGAAGTTCAGTGAGGATCTCTGAATGATCCAATGTTGTCCCAAATGACTGATGATGATAAATAGAATCCACCTGTGTGTAATCAAGTCTCCGTATAAATGCAGCTGCTCTGTGATAGTCTCAGGGTTCTGTTCCAAGTGCAGAGAGCATCATGAAGACCAAGGAACACACCAGGCAGGTCCAAGATACTGTTGTGGAGAAGTTTAAAGCTGGATTTGGATACAAAAAGATTTCCCAAGCTTTAAACATCTCAAGGAGCACTGTGCAAGCAATCATATTGAAATGGAAGGAGTATCAGACCACTGCAAATCTACCAAGACCCGGCCGTCCCTCTAAACTTTCATCTCAAACAAGGAGAAGACTGATCAGAGATGCAGCCAAGAGGCCCATGATCACTCTGGATGAACTGCAGAGATCTACAGCTGAGGTGGGAGAGTCTGTCCATAGGACAACAATCATTCGTACACTGCACAAATCTGGCCTTTATGGAAGAGTGGCAAGAAGAAAGCCATTTCTCAAAGATATCCATAAAAAGTCTCATTTAAAGTTTGCCACAAGCCACCTGGGAGACACACCAAACATGTGGAAGAAGGTGCTCTGGTCAGATGGAACCAAAATCGAACTGTTTGGCCACAATGCAAAACGATATGTTTGGCGTAAAAGCAACACAGCTCATCACCCTGAACACACCATCCCCACTGTCAAACATGGTGGTGGCAGCATCATGGTTTGGGACTGCTTTTCGTCAGCAGGGACAGGGAAGATGGACAAAATTGATGGGAAGATGGATGGGGCCAAATACAGGACCATTCTGGAAGAAAACCTGTTGGAGTCTGCAAGAGACCTGAGACTGGGACGGAGATTTATCTTCCAACAAGACAATAATCCAAAACATAAAGCCAACTCTACAATGGAATGGTTCACAAATAAACGTATCCAGGTGTTGGAATGGCCAAGTCAAAGTCCAGACCTGAATCCAATCGGGAATCTGTGGAAAGAGCTGAAGACTGCTGTTCACAAACACTCTCCATCCAACCTCACTGAGCTCGAGCTGTTTTGCAAGGAAGAATGGGCAAGAATTTCAGTCTCTCGATGTGCAAAACTGATAGAGACATACCCCAAGAGACTTGCAGCTGTAATTGCAGCAAAAGGTGGCGCTACAAAGTATTAACGCAGGGGGCCGAATAATATTGCACGCCCCACTTTTCAGTTTTTTATTTGTTAAAAAAGTTTGACACATTCTATAAATTTCATTCCACTTCACGATTGTGTCCCACTTGTTGTTGATTCTTCACAAAAAATAAAATTTTTATATCTTTATGTTTGAAGCCTGAAATGTGGCAAAAGGTTGAAAAGTTCAAGGGGGCTGAATACTTTCGCAAGGCACTGTATATCCTGATTTGTCTGCAAATGTTAGCTAACTACTTGATAACTGGTGGTGAAACTGAAATAGCGCATCACAAACCAGAAACTGAATTTTACTTTGCCTTCAAAGTAAAAATTGCACCTTTCAAAACATGTTGGTTTAATGGTAAGGCGCACCTTGAACATTCGCCATTTCCGGTTTGTGTCATATTTTTTTCAGGCTTCACTAGCATTTGATGATTTGTTAGCAAGTATTAACAGACAAATCTGTGTCTTCCATGCAAACTACGGGCAACCATGGCAATCACAAGGAGGTTTCTGGTGCAGCACCCTCTTTACGAATTATTTCACCCAGCAACCATCGGTAGCCTCCGGTAACCACTTGCCAAATGGTTGGGGAATGCATATTTTTACCTAGTGACCAGAGGCTGGCTGATCTCTATGTCTGTGTCGCTGAGTTCAAAACTTGCGCATGTCAGTATATGAATAATAATAAATTATTCCATTAATTTTGGAGCTGTCACCTGGTGCCGGAGTTTGTCATTATCCTTTACATAAAAACATTTCAACCGTAATTAATCATAAGTTGTTGCAAAATAAACAAAATTTTAAGCTAAGTTAAGCTGGCTGCTTATAAAATTAAGACAGTTCACCTGACGTTTTCAATAGTTAACATAATACATTAATGCCCTTTTGCAGCCTTTGTTATTTTATTTTTTAATTCTTTACCAGAAACTGCACGTTCTGTGCTATACAAGGAAGTTCATTATTAATATCAGAGATGCATGATAACGGCAGAAGTACTGTTTGTTTAAATTGGCTGCTTTATGTTAAGTGGTCCATTGAATGAGCATTATGTAGTGCTGTTGATATAGTTTTGGGGAAAGGGACCATTTTTGCTGCCAATCTTCCATTTCTGTTACCAAAACCCGTGCTCTATTACATCTCTATTTTTACAAATACAAATGCAAGTTTACAAAACACAAATTACACTCAAATTACTACAAAATGCAATAACGTTTCAAGCAACACCACATTATTGCCTCTGGAAAAGTCTGCAGGATAAGAACTTGGGTGTTGCTATAATAATGAGGTTAAAGTCATAATGCATCATAGGAGCCTGATTATAGACATGTTCAGGCCAAAAATGAAAGTGTTATAAAAGTGTTAACAATGGTCTACATACATCTAACTCTACTGAAATAATGTTTGCAAAAAGAAATTTTAAGACTGCCACTGTTGCTAGACGACACATTCCCTGTTGAGAAAAGCCAGTTAAAGCCCACAATGACATTGTTTACCTTTGCCGAGCCTTAAATGCTGAACTGTTTCTTTTCTGTTCTTACAGCTGAACAAGAGACAGAAGAAGTGAAGTCAGAGAATGCATGAAAAAATTCATTGTTAGTTTCTCAAAGATTTAAAACAAATGCAAATAACAACTCCGCAGAGACTCCCTCCATGTTTTGCAAAGCATTTTAGCCTTTTTCAGGTAATATTTTTTTAGTTTCATGACACGCAGCTTGCAATTTGTGGTTCATTGTTTAGAAAACTCTCACAGAAATCAGACTGATTGAGAAAGCATGTGCAAAAGTTGGGATGCATCATCTATGTAAATGCTACGCATAATAAACACATTCATGTATTTAAAAAAAAACCTAGATTTGTGTATCATTGATTGCCTTCAATTGCCTTCAATTTACCAATGCAAACAGTGGAGAAACTGCCAGAGAATATCCTGTGTTGTGTTTTGAGGGACTGAACAGAGCCCAAATCACCAGTATGCACAAACAGCCCACGGATGTTTAAACTTACAGTTTGTGAAGATACTGCATCATTGTAATTTACATAATTTTTATGCAGCCAACAGGCAACTGCCAACATTCATATGCAGCAAATCTGCTTTTGCATTAAGCAGGAATGCAAGAAGTTTATATAATATATGTAAAGTCAGTTGTAGCGGTCAGAGAGCTGGATGATTGTATAATGAAAAGCTTCCACACGGAAAACTAAGTCACTGACATTTTTATTATTTAGACATGACCTTGTTTTTTCCTTTACTTTGATCAAGGTATTTTTGTTGCCTGCAAATTAAGGAGCAATATTTTGACTGAGTCCATCCATCCACCCATCCATCCACCCATTTTCTTCCAAATGAATCCTACTGTAAATCTTAAAAAATGCATCTTTGTATTGGTTGCACGCGCAGCATAGGGTTGAATCATAAGCTAAACATAGCAAATTGTGGTCTGAGTTTGCTGCAGTGAGGCACATGTCCTACCAGCACCCCGGGTCATGCTGTCTTCAGTTTCTGGATCCAGCACAGTCCCGTAAACATATTCATACTGTACATTTAAATCTACAGGTTATTGTAGGTTATAACCCTTTTTGAAAAGGGCTATAATCTAGAGAAAAAAAAAGACAGGTATGATTTCTGGGAAAGGGTACAATCACATTCACTCTCTGGTCAAATGATGCTGCAGTATTCATGGGTATCTATCAGCCTCAGCTCCCATCAGCCCTGATGGAGCCATATTTCCACTTTGTTGCAAGGTGAAGACAGTCATTTCCACCTCCACCCATAACTTCTGCAGCTATTTGTCATCTCAGTCACGTGTCAGTGCTAAGCAAAATTCAGTCTGTGTTGAGTTGAGTCATAAGATACTCAGTTTTATTATATCTCACCCAAATGGATGAGTTATAAAAAACAAACAAAGAGAAAATAAAACACCCACAACACCGCATGGGGAAAATGTCTATAGAGACCAAAAACATTGTACCAACCTTATATTTTCAAAATTAGACCCATAATTTTTAATGCTGTTAAGTTGTTACAGTTTTAAGCATTTTAACATGGGAGTCTATGAGGACCTACTTGGATTTTGGAGCCAGCTTTATGTAGCCACTCCGGGAACTGCAGCATTTTTGTGCTTACACAATGGTGTAATTGTTCAGCCTCAGAGTGTACCACTTGGTTAGAGAGTCATGTAAACCTGGTGCGGAAAAATACAACCAGAAGACTAACCTATCATTTCAATTTCTGTGGTGAATATGCACCATTCACCTGGTGTAGTCAGTTTCATTGATTATAATGGATAATTAGCATTGCAGCAGTCTTTCCATAAACACCTACAGTCATGTCAAGAAGAAAAAGGCCATGCAATGCTAAGGCAAACTGCAAAAAGCCCGAGAACTACATCTCAGACTCAGCAGGCCTCAGTTAGCCTGTTAAATGTTAAAGTTCACGACACTTGCGGTCACTGAGTCAAACATGAACTCCTCTACCAAAGTGTTTTAGAGTCAAATATGAAGCCATTTGCCTGACAGCTAAAGCTTGGCCCAAACTGGGTCATGCAGCAGGACGATGATCACACCAGCGAATCTGCAACAGAATGGCTGAAAAAGAAAAGAATGACAGTGTTGCAATTACCAGTCGAAGTCCAAAATTTCAACCTGATTGAAATGCTGTGGTTGTGGAGCTGTACATAAATGAATGACCTCAAACCTCAATGAACTACATTTGTGCTTCCTAAAGGATGAAGCCCAGGAGCTGCATCCCCCCTCATGTCCACTTTGTTGCTGTTCATCTTTATATTGTCATTCAGCAGCAGTTAATAAACACAACCAGAAACACTGGATACATGTTCTTCAGGTTCTTGAGATTTGATTTGAATTTGGGTTATTTTGGCATTTACCGCTATATTCTGTGTTTTTGCACAGTAGCATCCACAGGTTAATGTGGTGACTGGAACAGGGGACCAGAGCCAGTACACTGGCAGTGCATTTCCAGTCCAACTTGGCAGAGAGCCTGCTGCTGGCAGCGTGCCTTACCTGGCCGGTGTAGCAGAGCAATGTGGTCCAAATACCCACAGAGCCCGGAGCAGCTCAACCTCATATTACCAGCCAGCTGATTACCATAGTCGCTTTGATATGAAGAAACACACACTGTTGTCTCTTCGCATTCATTCAGCTCCCTGTTTTAATGTCATTCCAGATTCTCTATTTGGCACAATATAAGATGTCTCTGAGTAACACTGCACAAACTACGTGAGGTATAGTTGAGATATTTGGTCATCAGTGGCCAGTGATGATTTAATAGGTATACTTCCCTTGGATAATTCTATTGATTCTTTGGGTATTTTAATCTGGAGAGCTGCAGTGACATTTGAAAGATAATTGTGAAGAAATAGTAGCATAAGCACGTTACTTAGTAGACACTACTTATGTGACACAAGATGCTTTAATGTGCTCTTCTAACTGCAGCAGCACAGCAGTTAAATACACTGCAGTACATCATTATTTTTATGACATAAGGAGTTCTTCCTATTTTTTCCAGCAACATTGACCTCACTGTCCATCCATTTTCTTTCACCTGTCAGAAAATGAATCATAGTGGCATCAGACTAAGCACAGTATTCCAGATGTCCTTTATCCTGGAAGATTACAAAGCATTCAGAGGACAGATGAGATACATAGTCTCTGCAGTGAGTTTTGGGTCTGCACCTAGGTCTTTTTTCAGCTGGGCTTACCGGTAAAACCTGCAAAGGGAGATGCCCCCTAAGTACCTTGATTAGATGCTCAAACCACCTCAAACTGAAAGGGATCGCAGAGCTCTACTCTGAGATCCCCCCTGATGTTTGGAGCAGCAACTCTCCCCAAACCAAAAGGGAGCGATCCACAGTTTTCAAGCAGAGAAGCTGCTTCACACTCTCCTACACACTGCTCATGCATGCTGAGCATCCCTACCCGATGAAGCCACCAAAGCCATGTCACCTGTAAAAAGTAGGGACACAATTCAAAAAATCCCAAAATATACACCATCTTCATTTCAACTATGCTAGAGATCCTGACCATGAATCTAAAACAACAACAAACAAACAAAAACAAAAAAACCCAGCAGAGTCCTGTACAAAACTGGATTTTTCTGCTAATGACATTTACAGGTTTTTGTGGCTGTGACTGATATTGTCATGGTCCTGGCCCAGTGTTTTGTGTTCTTTTGGTTCTGTTTAAGTTATACAGTATCTCTGATTATGTTTATTAGTTTTCTTTTGTATAGGTCTTCAGTTTGTTATAGTTTTGGTTTAGTTCCTTTTGTTCCTGTCTCCTCTGCGTCTCTTGTCCTGTGTCTGTGTGTTTCCTGTTTTACTTTGATAGTCCTGTGTTCCTGGTGCTTTGTGTTTAGTTTTGCTTCCCTTTGTCTCGTCTGGTTAATTGCGTTCAGCTTTCCCTTCCACCTGTTGCCTGTTCCCTGATTACCTAGTGGGTGTGTGTGCATTTAAGTGCTCAGTCTGTGTCTGTTCCTTGTCGCGTCGTCGTCTACGTTCCCCTCGTTGTGCGTCACCCTGCCTGTTAGTATTTAGTTCTGGCACCCGTCCAGCCCTGTTTAGCTCTGTTCATATTTCATTTCTCACTAAACCACCTTTCTGTTACATTTGCCTGTGTGTCCTGCATTTTGGGGTCTGCCTCCGTTTGCCACACAGCACACCATGACAGATATTGAAAAATCCTACCAATGGCTGGGCAAAGCTGGATTTAAAAGATAGCACAGAGGCACTAATTATGGCAGCACAGGAACAAGACTGCTAGAAGCTGCCACACCAGGCAAGACCCCAGGTGCAGGCTGTTCAGAGATGTGTTATGGCCCCTGGGTCCTCTTGTGCTGGCCTGTGTGTGTGTGTGTGAGTACAACCTACCCGTGTTCGAGGTGTGGTCATCTGTAAGAGAGGCTCTGAATAACCCACCTGTTTCACATGAATTCCTCGCGACTAACTATTTAAGACTGTGAAGAGTCACCAGTTGCCGCCAGATTTCTGACCCTGTGGTTGCTACCCAAATGCCTGGTATGCCCCTGAGACAATACAGCACATAACAGTTGGGTGCTAGCAGGGCATACATGGAAGGCCATAACCAAGTGACTGGCACAGCCAGAAACATCTGTGCCGAGTGTGGGAATGACCAATTTAAGATCCTGTGAAACTTCCAGATACACACGGAGAAACTGGTGATGGCTAACCAACCAGACACAGTAGTGGTGGACAAAAAGAGGAAGAAAGCCGTAGTGAAATATGCAGCAATACCAAGCAAGGGCAAAATCAGCCAGGCCAAATTTATTTATATAGCACCTTCAAACAGTAAGTGCTGATCAAAGTGAGACTGCTAAGCTAATTTGAAGAACAAAATAAAAATACAAAACCACTGATGCAAAAAAAATTCAAAAAATCAACTCTCACACTGTGGCCAATGAAAAGAGGTGGGTTTGAAGAACATCTTAGCATCTTAACTTAAACATCGGGAAGGAGGGAACATCGGACCTGCGAGAGACTGAAGGCTGAGAGAAGAGCTAGAGAGGATGTGGAAGCTGAAGGTAAATGTGGTCCCTGTGGTAACTGGAACACTCGGGGCAGCGGAGAGTTGCTCCAGCAGATTCCAGAAACAACATCCAAGACCTTCTGTCAGTCCTAGGAACAGCTAAAATACTGTGCAGGACCCGCAAGCTTCCAGGCCCCTGGTAGAGGACCCGAGCCACAGGGCGAGTGGGGATCTTTTTTTGTTTTAATATATACAGTACCAGTCAAAAGTTTGGACACACTCAACCATTCAAAGCAAGGCCAGTATACAGCCTGACAACAGAAACCCAGGAAAACTTCTTTTACAACGTATCTTCTCCACTGTATATTAACAACTATATTCTAACACAGCTTAAAGAAGCATATTAGTTAACTCTGCTTTTATGTGGGAGGTAGTATCTGGCAATATAAGAACAACAGAATTAGTGAAGGACTGAAGCTTAAATAAAAAAAGTGAATAATGATAAAAATAGAATTTTAAGCGTGAAGAGGGGAGAACCCATTTTCCTGTATGATCGCACCATAAAGAGGAGGCCAGTGGCTTCTATAGTCTCTCTGTTATTCAGCTCACATGTAAGGCAGTGAGACGCCTTATTGAAAGCCCTTCCTGTTCATTTCTGTGCCCACTAGTCTCAGTAAAAATAAATCTACACAAATGACAGAATAAACAGCACAACTGTCAGCATTATTACAACTCTTTCTGCCTGCCTTCTTTAAATCTGAGCTCCGGCAGAGACTGATGTGTCCTTAATTATTTGGCAAACAAACAAGTTGCTTGTCATCCTATCTCACGCTCTTCATCTCCCTCTTCTTCATTCTTGGCCCTGTTGGCAGATTGCTGAATAATGGAGTGGCTCAGCCTAGTAGCCTGCGTGTGGGGATGTGTGTGGGCTCAGTGATCCTGCTAACATTTATATCAAGTGCCTGCAGTGTGTGTGTGTGTGTGTGTGTGTGTGTGTGCTTTAGATACCGTGCAGTCGATGCCCGGAGGTTGTCCTAAAGCAAATCTCTAGCGACCTGTTTCTCCCAGTAACACACACACACACACACACACACACACACACACACACACACACACACACACACACACACACACAGAAAGCAAAAAAGGTAGGTGAGAGATCAAAATGGAAAAATGAGAGACACCAATACCCCAAACGACCACTCTAATACATTATTTACAAAATATCACCAAAATACACACGCTTTTTGGCAATGAAGACACAAACAGGTCATGTTTTCAATTTAGATATTTTTCTGTCTATTTGTGTATTTGTGCCTCCAGAATGTCTCCGACATGACTTCGTTCTGGACCGCCTCACTTCACTTTTCGGCTTTCTTCTGTTTTGAGAACATTTATTGGTTTATCAGGTCCCCACAGACTAATGTTGGTATTACAGGACCTTTCAAGACCCAGGATGATGTTCAAGAACAACATTTGTTTTCTTCTGCTGTAATGTTCAGTTCAATCCAGTGTTGTTCAGTGTTTTTTAGCCAAAGCTGTAGGAACTAAATTATTGTTAAAGCTCACGTGGAAGGTTAGAGAAAGCTCACAAATTTTTAATTGCAGGGCTTTGTAGGGGAGGTGCACTCTCCTGCATGGAATTTAATATGTTACACATCCGTCAGCAAACTCCTCCCAAACTCCACAGCCTGTCTTTTGGCATAATTACATAAAGAGCATGCTACACTCTGGCATGAAAGTAAACATCTCAACAGAGATATACTCTAAAAAAAAAAAAAAAGAACTGTTCAAATTGAACATAATTCCAAAATATTCTAAGCTGTGACCCATCTCAGTCATTTACTTTAGCATGGTTTATCTATTCATCGCTGGTCTTTCCACTACAGTCTTGAATACCCTGGGTAGCATGGGTTCAACAAGGTCATTTTTTGATTGGTTGTCAGGCTCCAAGAAGGTTTTAAATAATATGAGCTGGCCTGAGGGCAAACACCAAAGGAAAGCATGCTAGAGCAGAGAGGGAGAAACAAGACTGGCATACGAGAAATATATGCAAAGAAAACTGCAATATATGCCCTGGATCACCAGAACCATGAAGAGTGAGCTACAGTTAGGGGTGGAAGTGGAGCCTGGCTCACTTTGACTTAAGGTTTGGTATGCTGGAAAAATAAAGTTAGCCTAAGTTGGCTGGATTAATGTTGTAATATTGTTTGGTAAGATTTATCAAAAGCATGCAAATGAACCTTTCTAGAAGATGGATTCTCTTTTTATTTTGAATCCTGTGAGAATCCAGCTGACTCAGCAAGTCAATGATGATGGCTCTGGGTCACAAAATCCTTCCATTTGCTGTTACAATTGCTTCGGACCAATTATTCTTTTTGTCATTTTTGAAGTGTGTGTTGGCTTACACATAGAAAAACAAATGTTTGATGCATGACCAGAATTAAACAATAAGCAGCCACAGACAGTGAATATTTCTTTTTCCTTTTTCCTGGTATCATGCTGAGTGGCAACCTACTGCAGCAGCTCTCAGTTTTTTGATTTTCGTCATTTTATGAAGTTGATTTTTGTTCTCTCACTATTATGTATGCAAAAGTGAAATTTCACATTGAAATCATGACAACAGAGAATTTCCTCTTGCTGATTGCACTCATATCTTTACCACCTAGAGCAAGGTCTTTAATCTCAGAGGTCCTATGGAGCAAACCAAAGATCTCAGTTTCAGTGGTACAGAGTCCCAGGGCCCACAGTGATCATAAAATTGGCCCCTCCATTTCATGGTATGGATGGACTAGTTCTTCTATAGCGCTTTTCTAAGCACTTAAAATGCTTATACAACACATTTACCCCTGTTCATATAAGCACTTCCATACGTAACTAAGCTAAGTGCTATTATTGTCTAACATTTACACACATTCATACTCCAACGCTTGCGACTGGAAAGCAAACTTGGGCTGCAGTGTCTTGCCAAAGGATACTTTGGCATAGCAAGCCCGGAATCAAACCACCAACCTCACAGATACATAGTAGGTGACCTGCTCTGCCTCATCAGCTACAGCCACCCACAGATATGCCATACTCTTCCACTGCATTATGCTAAAGTTGGACATATTTGAAGAGTTCCATGATGTGTTTAAGTCATGGTGCGAGCTTGTGAACCAAAGTCCAAGTTTATTTCTGCAGTAACAGCTGAACTAATTAATGAATTTTAATATATTAAATTAACTGATTTAAAGGTACATTTTTCATGTTTTCATGGCAAAAGCTGGGAAATATACACTACTCAAGAAGATTTTTTTTAATCAGAGTATAGCATCAAGTCAATTAAGCTTCTGGGATATTGATCTAATCTGTTAAGTAGCAGAGGGGGTTGTTAATCAATTTCAGTTGCTTTGGTGTTAATGAAATTAAAGATAGGTGCACTAGAGGGGCAACAATGAGACAACCCCCAAAACAGGAATGGTTTTACAGGTGGAGGACACTCACATTTTTCCCTCCTCCTCTTTTCTGATTGTTTTATCACTGGTTTTGCATTTGGATTTGGTCAGTGTCACTACTGGTAGGATGAGTGGCTCAGCCCATGTGCAACCCCTACAGAAGTTGCACAGGTAGTCCAACTCCTCCAGGATGGCACATCAATACGTGCCATAGCCAGAAGGTTTGCTGTGTCTCCCAGCACAGTCTAAAGAGCATGGAGAAGATCCCACGAGAGAGACAGTTACTCTAGGAGAGCTGGACAGGGCTGCAGAAGGTCCTTAACACATCAGCAGGACCGGTATCTGCTCCTTTGTGCAAGGAGAAACAGGATGAGCGTGGCCTCCAGCAGGATGCTGGTGGGAAACCAAACAGTCAGAAACAGTCTTCATTGTCATAATAGCTGAGGAAAAATTGGACTCTAAATTCAGATATACCAACGAACAGAGAAACGGTTTATTTAAACAACAGGGAAAAACTTAGTGACAAGGTGAATTCCAGCTCTGGCGTGGTAAGGTGTTCTGTGAATGGAAGCAGAGGAGTGAGGCTTATGGATGCTGGAATACCAGCATGCCACCACCCAGCACTTTAAAAAGGCAAGAGGTTTTTTAGCCACATCAACACAATCTTCATTCACCACCCGCCCTGATCACCAAGTTAAGTCCCTGCAAGACTGACGCCTTGGAGATGCTGACTTCTGTGCTCACTTAAAAATAAATAAATAAATAAAAATTAGACTCAGAATGAATAGCAGCGTCTTTGGCTGATGGATGCCTTAAGATCTTTAAAAGAAAACTCTCTTTAGCTCAACTTGCTGCTATCATTGCTAGCTGCTGATGTGGTACCTGCCCTTCCTCCCTTTGTCTCCCCTGCCTGTGTGAGTGTGTGCATGGCTGGAGACTAACCGATCTCTTTCAGCGACGGCCGTGGTCTCAGGAAACACAGGCACACCTGCTCCTCATCCACAAGCAATGCAGCTTCCACCACCACTCTTTGACAGATTGTTAACCTATTCACACGGTAGTGTAGCTCAGGCCTCTTGTTGCTCTTCCTGCTTGTTTGAATTTTTGAAAGTCTCGCTACTTACCTGCCCATTTCCTCCTTCCCCTCAGGGAACCCGTAGGAAGGTCTGCTTCTTACTTACCTGCAAAACTGCCTGACCCACTCTCACACTGCTTGCTGTTTATGCACCTGCTCCAGAGACTCAAGTACTGGAAAAACTAGCGCTGTGGAGAGCGAGGAAAGTGCAGCAACCCTGTGAGCCCCCTCACTTGAAGAATACCCGTACATCTTGGAACTGAGCTCTGAGCTCCCACAGCTTCAGAATTAGAAACTCACCTGAAAGACTGCTTACCTGAATCACTGCTGCTGTACTTATCTGCAGTTATTTCTTGCTGTTGTTTTCTAAAGCAGTTATTCATGAAAACTGCTTTAGACGTCCTGCATTTGTGTCCTTCAGGTGAACCTTGTCAGATACAACTCATAAAAAAAATTTTATTGCACAAACTTATCACACAGACAAGTGTATATTATAATATCGCTAAAAATTAGTAGAAAAATTATGCGTTTGTTGAAATTAACAACTATAACAGCTATTAACTAAAACTTAAACATTAAATTACAATGTATCAGTAATAGTGATTATCATAAAGTGTCACCTGGGTTGGATAATGAGGATCAAATAAAGATGGAGAGCTATTAACAAAAGAAATCAACCTCACTGAAATCTAATTAAATTGTCATGTCAGAAAATGTCTGATTAAAGAACAGCCATAAAGATATGATGCTGACCTCAGAACCTTTTAAAAGTAATATATTACATTATTGCTTTTTAACAGGTTATGAAATGTTCGGTGCCCATAAGGTAAAGGCACTTAGATAACGTGATATTCTCTATTTTACTCATATTCGTGCCAGCGTTTGCCATTTTTAAGTTTTGCGCTGCAACATTCAAAGCTTATTGTGACTTATTGCATCACTGTCGTGAATAGTGAATTGCGTTATGCTGCACTGGCTCTTCATAAAAGCAAAGAGCGTTACTGAATGCTTGGGCAGTGTCGGCCTGCAAAGGGCCAGATTCTATGATGCATCCCATCACCGTTTGTTTTTATCCCTGTCTGTGCTGCGTGTGGGATATGCAGATTCTTCTGCATTAAACCATCTTTTTCTTTTTTTTTTTTTTGACCAGGAGCCGCCAAACATGAAGAATTTCGTAGGTGTCAAATGTAAATGATCAGTTGACTCACAGAGTACTCTTTTCACAGATGCCTCTGATTCACAAGTCAGCCGCCAGTGATTCATCGGGTTTCATCATAGAAGTCACTTCAGTTTCATTTTAGTGGTGGGAGAAAGTGATTCAGACATGTTAAGTGTCTGATCTGTATTTCCACAGTGGATCACGCTCTCATACTCAAAAGCTTAATGAAGGATACAAATTTGAGATGTGATGGCTTAAAAGGGCTTTAAATTGCGGGAAAATGCTTCGTGTGCAAACTTTGGTTGCACATACAGGGAGAGAGTGATGGCTATATTGTGCTTTAACGATGAACTGATATCAGCTTTTATTATATAATATTAGTCATATGGTTGCTGTGAAATAGCTTAATTTTTTCCTTTTTAAAAGCTCATTATGCAACCTTGAAAAGCTGATAAATGTCAGTTGTTCCATCACACCACCTACGTGTGCCGCGCTCTTTCAATGGAAACTTAATGCATTTACATTTAATTTAACTCAACAAGCTGGTGGAGAAGTTGAAACGTGTCAGTGTCTTTAAAAGTAGGTGGTTGACATTTGACTTTTTTAAAAAACAAAAAACAAAAAGATGCTTTATTTCTTTTTTTTTCCCCTTAAATTCACATTTCTTGGTTTATAGTTTGGCTTTCCAAAGAGCTGCCCTCAAGACATCAGACATCATTTTACTGTTTACTACTTCAGAAGCAAAGCAGCATTTCAGCATTGGCTGTTGATTATTCATATCAACTCTGTGGAACAACGAAAGGAAAAAGTCAAGTGAAAAGGCATAGTGATGAAAGAGGGCGAAATAGTGAGATTAGAGGAGGGAAATATTGGCAGAGAGAGAAAATGCGGTGCAGGGGGAAAAAAAGAGAAATATTGTGGGTAATGTGAAGAGTGTGACAAAGGAAGAAAAACAGAATTGAGGGAAACAAAAGAGAGAAAATGTACAAAGTAGAGGCGGGATGTACCTGTCAGCCCTGTGCTGCTCATCCTCAGGCCATCTGCTCCCCTACATCAAGGGCTTTGCATTGATTAGCATGCCATTACACCCTTCAAATAGGGGGTGTTTGTGTGTTCATCCATACAAACTATAGTGTTTGTGTGTGCGCCTTTATATGTTTGAAAGAGTGTGATGTGTTAATACGCGTGCATCTGTGAGCTTGTGTTCGTCCATGGTTCAAGTGTGTGCGTTGTGTGTGTGTGAGTGTGTACTCATTTGCGTCTGACTGTGTTGGTCCTGTGTGCACGTATGGGACTAGTTTGGCCATAATTACACCGGTGCATTGAGGTTTCCAGTTGAATGCTAGTGGGAGGTGGGTGAAGTTCTGACTGGAATAACCAGGGTTACAGATCAACAGGGTTCCTCCTGGGCCTTCACCCTGATTATGGCATGACGTGTGAAAGAATGGCACACTGGGGCTGCCTGGGAGTGTTTTTTAAAAAATGATTTCAGTCAATTGAAACAGTTACAAGACCACATTGCCTGCCTATGCACACACTTCATGCTCAATGTGGAGAGAGGCAGCACCAAGGTTGTAAAATTAAATAATAGATTATTTTTAACATATTTTTAGCTTATTATATTAAATCCATTTATTTAATCAATTAGGATTTTATGATATAATTCTTTAGGAATTGTTTCTTTTATGTCTTCTTGTAGCTAATAACTGAGGATATTTCTACTGCTGAAATGGAAAAGAAAGAGCAATGCTAACAGCTCTGCTAAGATGCAATCACACAGATGTGTTTTAGCGCAATACATACACTACATAATGTTTACTGTCTTCACCAGCTTGCAAAAATTAGTTAGCAATTGAATGAAAATAGATCTCAGACAATGACAAGTAGTTGTTGTGGTTGTTGGTAAGTTATAGTACACCAAAATGTTGACCACAAACTTTATGAGAATTGATTGATTGTGCAATAAATTTTACAATGATAATAAACAATAATCCCATCATTACAGTTATGTACTCTACCATAGAGTTCCCCAAATGGTTTGCCAAGAGGCAAGTCCGGGTGTGCCGTGATTTTTGCAAGTTAAAAAAACAAAAAACTCCACCGAAAGTTAGGAATCACTTGTTAATGTGCTGTGTCAGTACTTTGTGTACACTAATTTTAGTAGACGGTATCACAGAATAGCTACCTGTGTTACAATGTCTTCAGCCTGAGTGCGTCATATGGAGATGGTGGCTAATGTTAACATGGTGCCAAGCAAGCTAAAGACACGCCGGTTCTTCTGAGAGAAGCTTTGCCTCCTTCGAAGGATCACTGGATCTGAACCAGAGGCAGCTCGTTAGATTGTGTATCAGTGTCTGATGAGGCTACAGAAGCAGTGTATTTTATTGTTGTGTCCATGCAAATGTATAATTACCTCTCTATGAATGCCATTGGGCTGGATTAATGTTAATCTTTTGGTATCTCGTGCCATCATATGAGACAGTGGACAGCACGAATGATGGACCAGAACTAAATACATTTGCTCAGACACTTTACTGAAGTACAGTTTTTATGTACTTATACTTTATTTATATTCTGCTGTCTTGCTTAAATCCAGTGAACTTTGATGAAACTTACTTTGTATTTCATATTATTAATGCAACCCTTTAGTTACCTATTATTTTGCAGATTTAAAATATAAATCTACTAATAAATATGCTGTATTATTAGAAATCAAGCCACCCAGCAGTAGAAGTAATTAGAATCATGTCCATGTCAGGATTTGCTGAATACAGGACTCAAACGCAGGACTCAAAAAGGCAGGCAGGAGTAGCAGAAGACCGACCCTTTTATTCAGGTTGATGCAAAAATGACAAAAGATCCACAGAGGAAACCAGCTGAAGTTCTAAAGTTTGGAAAACTAATGAGGGAGCAGACAGGGCCGTGACACAGACACTAAGACAAAAACTGAGGAGAAGGACTGAACTTTGTACACACATGGGGATAATTAGAGAAGTGCAAACAGGAAGGAAGCAAGACATGGCTGAATCGGGGTAATCACACACAATAAGTAAAACTGAACACAAGACACCAGAGACACAAAATAACAAACTAAACACAGAACGTAAGAAACTTCACAGAGGCAAACACTGAGGGAGGCTGGGAAAATAAACCAAAATACGGGGACTCAAATACAAATAAACACAAAAATCTAACAAAAGCAAGATTTCAAATGTTACAGGGTCTAAAGACTGAGTAGGTACGTGTCAAAAAATGTAATTCTCTCCAATTATATCTGAAACCCGAGCAGATCGAAAGAGCATGGAGGAAGATGAATATTAATACCAAAACCACACCAATAGCCCCAAAAATAATGAAGTTACAGCCAATTAACTGCCCCTACTGCATGCAATGTTTTAGCATTATGATCTATGAAGATCTGTGATCTTTAAACTTAAATGCACAAAAGTTCAGATTTTTCCTTCGATTTTAAAGATATTTGAATAGAAATTTCAGCAAAGAGAGGTAGAAGTGTGGCGAATAGAAAGCTGTCATCACATGTATGTTTAACCATTATTTAGTCATAATTAATCAATCAACCACTCGTCAACAAAAATGACTCAAAGAATGCTCTAATTTCTCAACGAAACCATTTTACCCCCAAAAAGTTAAAGGAATGCCAAAAGGAGGGCAGTGTGAAAATGACTGTGTTAGTTAATGCTTCAAAATTAATTATTAATTAGTTAATTAAGAAAGAAAACTAAAGAATGGAATTAAGAGACGTGTTGAATACAGGATTGGTCACATGAGAATGAAACAATGAAACAAATAATTCTCTGGATACAAAATTTCATATTGAAAATGTCAAAAGAAAACAGTTTCATAGCAAACAGAACAGTTTAATACTGGTGGCATGGACGAACAGTTTCATTGATCTCTCAGCCGCCATTCCTGATGAAACTGAGTCAGTTTTAAGTTGAAACATAAAATTGCGTGTCCACATGCCTTAGTTTGGTGTCCAAATGTGCAATCTGTGCTTTTGGGCATGCTGAACTTGGGTGAGTTTCTCAAATCGATCATTCAATATGTGAATTTGAAAAATTGAAAATGATAAAAAAAAAATCACGGCAAATAATCAACTTCATCCAATCAGAGACCTGTTTTTAAGGCAGAACACGGGGCTCCGAACAGGTGAGCTTGGAGAGCATCGCTCTCTAAAACTACTCCTCTAACATAATGTGTGATATACTGTAAGGCCTGTGTATTAAAATAGATACATTAAAACTGAACTGGTATTAATCCCCCAAAATCACCGCTGCGTATTGTCCACTATATTTACCATACTTTTAAAATCTACTCAATATACATTCAATATTGGTCATACTTCACTTCATTATCATATCAAGTCTTCGATCAAATACATTTAAAATATACTTGTACTGCCCCTTAGAAAGGATATAGTTAGGGCTGGATCAGATGACCCTGAACCACCCCTTAGTTATGCTGCTATAGGCCTAGGCTGCTGAGGGGGGGTCCCATAATGCACTGTTTCTTCTCATTCACCTTTATTTACTTGTTTATACTTCACTCTGTATTTAATCATTATTATTAATCTCTGGCTCTCTTCCACAGCATGTCTTTTGTCCTGTCTCTCTCCACTCAGCCCCAACCGGTCGCAGCAGATGACTGCCCCTCCCTGAGCCTGGTTCTGCTGGAGGTTTCTTCCTGTTAAAAGGGAGTTTTTCCTTCCCACCATCGCCAAGTGCTTGCTCATAGGGGGTCGTTTTGACTGTTGGGTTTTCTCTGTGTTATTGTAGGGTCTTTACTCACAATACAAAACGCCTTGAGGCGACTGTTTGTTGTGATTTGGTGCTATATAAATAAAATTGAATTGAATTGAATTGAATTGAATAGAAATGAAAAAGAAATAAGAAAAATTTGAAGGAAGTTTTCCTTTTCCCCCAGATGAGCTCTAATACAACACACCTGGCTTTATCCTAAATTTTTATTTAAATGTGACATGTTGCTGCTTATTCTGTGGCGCCTTACAGTGCAACAAGCTAGCAGATGACTCTTGAACTGGTATCGTGCTTGCTGCAAGACACATACCAGCCCTTACTTCAGGAAACCTTGGTTTCATTTCTGGTGTGGAATCAAAACACTGTTTATTCACTCAGCACAGCTTGCAAACTCCTCTCCTTCTCTGTTGTCAATTCATCACAATAAATGCAGATATCTGTGAAATACAGATGTTAGCAGCTGTGTTTTTATTAGAGGTGGATTTCATTAACAGTATTTATTAATTAACCAACTTTCAATTCTACTAGAAATCCCTATGATAAGGCATGATTTTCATTCACAAGTCAAAAAAATAAGTGGTTAGCAGAGTTTATACTATTTTGCATCACTGTACTATGGAGTTTCTCTCAGATGACAAATCTTAAATGTTTGATGCCCTGAATATCTGAAAGTGAAATAAGTCCCTCAGGCTGCTAGTGGTTGGTGGGTTTTGTCTTTTGAGCAAGTGTGCATGCAGTGAAAACACACACTCACTGGTACAGTAGTAGGTGTTTTTTTTTTTTTTGTCTCAATGTGAAGCAGCTCGGATCACCCACAGACATGCACACAGTTGGCAGTAGACAGCTTGCCAGTGAGCCAGCTGTAGCATGAGGCTCCAGATCCATCTCAAGCCAACAGGATCAGAGCAGCAGGGCTGTGCTTTCTCTTGTGAGAACACACACACACACACACACAAAAAGGAGCTGTGAGCGATGCCTTTAGCTGCTGTGCTGTTGGGTTGCTGCAAGGTTCATGCATGAGATATCCACACAGGCCAGAGGGGGAAGAAGAGACAAAGCATCATGCACAAGCTAGGTTGCGAGAATAGTCTGTGATTTCAATATGGTGCTCCCTACCCCCTGCCATCTCTAGTGAGGTCAAAATAGTGATGGGTCCATGGGCCAAAAGAAAGTTCCAGTCAGTTGTTCAAATTAATGAGAAATTAACAGGGACTAGAAAGAGAGAGCATATTTCTCCCATATTGGCTTCTCTTCATTGGCTCCCTGTTAAATCTAGAATAGAATTTAAAATCCTTCTTCTCACATACAAGGCCTTGAATATTCAGGCCCCATCTTATCTTAAAGATCTCGTAGTATGATATCACATCAACAGGATTATTTGTGGTTACTAGGATACTTAGGCGTAGAATGGGAGGCAGAGCCTTCAGCTTTCAGGCCCCTCTTCTGTGGAACCAACTCCCAGTGTGGATTTGGGAGACAGACACCCTCTCTATTTTTAAGATTAGGCTTAAAATTTTCCTTTTCGCTAAAGCTTGTAGTTAGAGCTGGATCAGGTGACGATGAACCACCCCTTAGTTATGCTGCTATAGGCCTAGGCTGCTGGTGGGTTCCCATAATGCACTGTTTCTTTTTATTGACCTCTTTCTACTCAGTTTTTACTTCACTTTGCATTTAATCATTAGTTATTATTAATCTCTGGCTCTCTTCCACAGCATGTCTTTTATTCTGTCTGTCCCCCCTCTTTAATTTAATTGAAATAAAACTGTTCTTTAAGTAGGGACAGTGTTTAGATGAGTGAAAAATAGAAAATCTGGACATCTTATGCATAATAACTTCTTCGACAACATATTTTGACCATCAGATAGAAACATCTTGAGAGAAAATAAGAGGAAGGTGCCATAGATGCCCAGCTAACATTTGACACAAGCAGAATACTACCTGCACACACTGAAAAATTATTAAATGTAAATGTTACCATGGGTTTGCCAGTGTTAGCAAAGTAGCTACAAAGACACTTGATGTAACCAACTGCATTTATGTAATACTAGTTTTAAAATATTAGGGAAAATGTTCTGGAATAGCTTCTCGAGTTGGAACAACTGAGAAAGTTAGCAAAAATGTTAGTAGAAGACTTGCCAGGTTAAAGTAAAGTTCAGCTGATGGCAAGGACGTTTGGTCAATGGTGCAATTTCACAAATTGTTTATCCATTTTTTGCCAACATGCAATTTATAATAGGGTATTCAATGTAACTGTTAGTTGCTGTGGACCTTAGTTAGATTAGTTAGAAGTTGTTTATTGGTAAACCTGCATTGAATTTCTTCACATTCAGCAATCAATTGCAAGTACAACACCCTCAACCTCTGGGTGACTACTTTCAATCGCAAGGTGACGGTAGAGGTTGCCTGCTGGTATGCAACCTGTCTCAAACTGACTGGCAGAGGTTTGCAAATAATCAGCGTCTAATTTGTAAACACAGCTGAGTCAGTCTGCACTGATGAGTGCAACTCGTCTGCAGATGCAGCTCTTTGAAATATGGGACTTCGCTTCTCTGGTTGATAACTGATTCTGGTTATATAAAAGCAAGGTTGCCAACCACTTGTGCCATTTAGCAGTTTGCGGTCACCATCCTGCAGCAACTCCGTCACTATCTGTGGAAGAATTTCTGTCCATCTGTGAGGCTCTGGCTGGACTCTGAATGTAAACAGTTAGTGTGAATTTCTGTGCATGCAGAAGGCAACAGTTTTCTCAAAGTTGTTTCATCACTGACTGCAAACTTGACCCCATTCAGTCACAAGTTGACTGACTCTTATTGTTATTTTATCATCATCTTGATGTCTTAACGTTGCTTTGAAGACAGAAACTGACTGTGAGCGGTTACAGAGACGGTCCCTGCACTTCAATGGCAACAAGATCGCAAGTGCAATAATTTAGGCTGTGTCAACAACTACTGTTTTCCTACTGTGACTCTAGCATTAGGTATTAAAAGGCAAAAGTAGACTCCAATATGGCTTAGTGACATTTAGCCAATAAATGGCCTTCACAATGAGGTCAGTATGGGCGCTGATGAAGTGTAGATCAAACAAAGTTTGATGGTTGCAATTTTGTTGTAAAAAATCAAATGTGTAAAAAGCGAACAAGAAATCATCAGAAGGTAAATGATTACAATCATTAAAGACCACACACACCGTGCGACTTCAATCAGTTGACTGTCCGCGCCTTCATCTCGAGCTGACAGATTTTTCACATTTACAGTTCCAGTGTGACCTAAATGTAAAATATCATCAGACAAGGGGGCCAGCAAACATAATGATGTGCTGGGCAAGGCACTGAATGTCCCGGAGGCTAATAAAGCCTTGTACTAAACAGTTACTATTGATTAAGTCTTAGCCTCTAAATGAATTGTTGTAATATGATCAATCTTAATTTTATCTGGAGACATAGGCCTCCCTGCACTTTCATCACCCTGAGCTTCGTATGGTAATTGTCCTTATTCGGAACACTGAAGAAAGAAGGTTTTACATCCCAGCTAAAAATAAAATCAAATGAAATCAAATGAAATAAACTGCTTTCAGTTTTTATAATTTAACCCCTGGAAATCTTAACCTGGCCATATGTGAGTGCTCCTTCATTACGTCTCCCTAAAATCAATTTACACTTTGGACCTTTTCCTTTTTAAACTAAATTCAGTGACATAAATGAACGTAGATGTAAAAATGGGTATTTATTGAAAAAATTAAACTGTGAGTTTTGTTAGTAGGAGAACTAGTACAGATGCTCTTGCATCACTGAAATACAAACAGTATCAATGCATATTTATTTTAAAGGAAAACAAAAACTTAGTAGTAGGACACACTGTGGTTTTGCTCTCAGCTGAGTCTTGAATGCAGAAGAAGACAATGGCAAAACAGTGAGATATGCACTCACCTGCCTCTTTGTTAGGTACACCTGTTCAATCACTTGTCATCACACATATCTAATCAGCCAATCAGATGGCAGCAACTCAGTGCATTCAGGCATGTAGACATGGTCAAGACAACCATCTGAAGTTTAAACCGAGCATCAAAATGGGTAACAGGTTTGTTTAAGTTACTTTCAGTGTGGCGTGGTAATTGATGTCAGGCAGGCTGCTGTGCATATTTCAGAAACTGATGATCTACACAACCATATCTGGGTTTACAGAGAATGGACTGATGAAGAAAAACTATCCAGTGAGCATCTGGCAGTTCTCTGGGTGAAAAGACGTCAGAAGAGACTACTTCAAGCTGAAGGACATGTTTACATATTGAAGATATCATTAATTCAAATGCCTTGTTTTTCTGTACAAGACTGATTAAAGTTACAAAAAAAGATTCCAGTTATCAGGTATTTTTCTCCTTCTCCCAATGGCTGTTGTCAGTGAATATTTGTGGCACTGTGGCAATTATATTTGAGGTAGCAACACAAGACCAAACACACCATCAGGTTCAGGCTTTACGACATGGTAGTCAGCACCAATTAGTTCTTGTTGTTAAGGTTTGGTTTGCTTAAACTGGAGCGTGTCTGGCTTCAGCCCTGTGATTGACTGGTGACCTTTCACCCTTTGTCAGCTGAGAGCTCCAGCAACCCCATGACCCAAAGCTGGATAAGCAAGAAAATGGACAGATGGATGGATGGATGGAAGGATGGACGGACGGACTGACGGAAGGACGGATGGACGGATGGATGGTTTCTGTGACTTTTCCATGTCTTAAAATACAGTACCAGTCAAAAGGTTGGACACACTCATCCTAAGTGTGTCCAACCTTTTAACTGGTACTATGTATTTTGCCCTATCTGCATCTGGTAATATGTAATACCATCTAATTGCCAGATGGTGCGTAAAGTTCCCTAGAAGCTGTTTGCTGATGACTATTAAACAACCATTATGTGGAATGTAGCCAGAACTGAGCCAGAATCTTTTTCCATCTTTGGGTGTAAAATACACTACAAGACAAAACGCAAATACATTTTATATCAAGTTAGTGTTGAAGTGTGGACTGAATACCCTGGTCCTTGGAGGCCGAGATGTTGATGGGGTTTTTTTTCTCAGTGAATCCAGCATGTCACAGGGGTTAAATACCACCTTAAGGAACAATAGAATTGAAAGTGAAGGCAATTAGCAAATCAATAGCTGTTCAGAGCTAGCGTTTCTAGGGAGGTTAAACATCATCATTCTAGGAGAGGGGTTGGCAACATTGTTTTTTTTCCTCGCTCGCTTCACTCTGAATTGTTTTTTTCTTCTTCTTTGCTACCACTAATTAGCAATAAAATGCAGCTCTCCAAAAGCACTTCAGTGGAAAATGGAACATTGATTTTATTTATGTTTGTATCAAGACGCAGTATAAAATATCGAGGCGGATAAAAATGCTGTGAATTGATTTAGGCAAAAAGGGAGGAAGCGCTTTGACAATCTAAATTATAAAGTAGAGGTCGCTCGTCCTAAAACTTTTACACAAAGGCTTTTAATATATCACTCCGAATGTGTCGAAGTCAAGGAGAGCATTGATTTTTCAGAGTAACTGCTCGCATTCCAGTTCATGAAAAGGCAAATCTGTGAAGCGTGCAGTCAGAACATTTTGACTGTGACACATCTTGACAATGAGATGTTTGCAATATTTTATTAATTTTTATATCATAAGAGTAAGACACAATCTCAGTGGTACCCATGCACTGTTAGATTAGATCAGAGCAGTCATATTCTGTCCGTTAGCTGCAACCATTTAGCTTGGGTTCAATGCTCAACTTTCATGTACAATGATTTTCTCTCCAAAACCCTATGATTGTTTTTTTTGTTTGTTTGTTTTTTCCAGCTTGCACAAACCTCATCAGAGCACAAAAGCAATGTTGTCTACTCTCAAACAAAGGCACTGCAGCGTGTAGTAGCTGTCAAAGGTTTCGGTCAGACCTGACAGGCCCGCAGGATGTTGGCCGTCGGTGCTGCTCTTTGAGGCTGCCTTTGGGTCAAAGTTTTGGTCGACGCCTCATCCATCTCAGCCCTCCTAAGCCTGCCAGTAACAAGGACCTGGGGGAATGAGGTGATAGGAGGGGGGTGTGAGGAAGGTTGAGAAGAGGAAAGGGGTGAAGGTGAGGCACAGAGCAGAAGGGGAAAGGACTTAGGATAAAAGTGAGGAGAAGAGGTCAAGAGAAAGTGAAATAGAGGATAACCATGAGTGGGACAAAAAGACTAGAAAAAAGTTTTCTCAAATAAAAAAAATAGAGTGAGTGAAGATGGCTGCAGTGTAGAAGTATGATAGAAAGGGCAGAAAACTAGAGAAAAAAATCCATAAAATATCAAGAACAAATGCTGGTCAGCGTTCCTTCTTCAAGAGCTGTCATAATATTATAGCTCCCAAAGGCATTTTACCTTCAGAGATGGCAAGGTGACCTATTGCGCTCAGTCAGTGGAACAAACCAACTGTCAATTAGTGTAATCACCCACTGGTGGCCTTAGCAAGCGGAGCTGGTGGGGCCACCAGTGGTTACCTTTTCTTTGAGATGATATGAAATGTTTCTTTTTCTGTCATTTCGTGGGGTTTGAAAAATTATTAAAGGATTTTACCATTATAGTAAGTGAAGATTCTCATGAAACAATGCATTTCTATTTGCACCTCTATACTTAGAAGGACAAAATTCGAATTCTTTCAGGACCAATTAAGTCACAACAACACTGTTTTTCTATCTACAGTCATTTATATTTGGCAGTGCGAATCTGCTCTGGGACCTACTTGGAAAGCCTACAGTGGAATTTATAATGCATACAACATTGCCCACCACAGTATGCATTTATACTTACACTTGTGCGCTGGTGTATCTGCATTACTGTGCTATCAAAAGTCAAACTGAGCTTTTCATGTTGGACTTTGGACTAGCAAATCTTGAATAACTGCTGCTTTTACTGAAATACAGAAGATGCTGGTAGTCTGGAGAAAAGCCACTCCACACGGAATGGTCCAGGGTGAGGCGGAATCGAACCCAGGACCTTTTTATTGTGACTCAACAGTGCTCAACAGGGGACACAGAGAAAATCACATAAACTAATTACATTCAGAGTCCAGGTGGGGATCTCATAGAACTGAAACAGAAATTCAAAAATTCCTCCACAAAAAGTAAGTTGATTATTTCTTGTAACAATGCTTTTTGGCAATAAATCTTACAACTTTGGAAAGCCTGTTTGTTGCCAATATCTCTTCTTTCTTCAGACTTCAGTCATCCAACCCAATGAATGACACCAGTCATTAGCAGAATCAGCTGTTCGGCATTGGCAGAGAAAATCTGGCAGGTTTTTGTTGGGTGCAACCCATATACTCAACTCTGCTGCTCAGCCCACAAATGCAGTTTCCTTACAAATGTGGCTCCATTTAAGGAGAAATAAAACAGGCTTTACAACGGTATAAGATTTATTGCCAAGAATCACTGTTACAACAAAGAAATAATCAACCAAACACAAATGTCCTTACTTTTTGTCGTAAGTTTAGTAACTTAGTTGCTGCAGGATGGTGATTTAACTGCAGTAAGGGGACTTGACTCAATTAGCTGGTAGTATTCCTATATAAAAGCAAAGTTGCCAAGCGCCTATGTCATTTTGCAGTTGAATTGCTGTCGTACAGCAACTGCCATTTTTGGAGGAATTTGTTTCAAATCTGTGAGGTTTGGGTTCAACTCTGAATGTGGGTAGCTGATGTGAATTTCTGTTAAATATCAATTCCTGTGTATGCAACTACTTCAAAGACAACACAGTTGCAGGTTCATTACACACAGTTGCAATCATTTTGGCCAATCTGTGGTCTCCAACCACTGTTTTCCCTACTGGTGCTATGTTTGGTTGGATATAAGTCAATAAAGTTGCTGTGGGCGCTATAGACAAAAAGCAATCTCAGTACTTTTGTGATGATGTGATAGATGACATGGATCAAAGTGATAAGAACATGCACATTTTGTATTAAAATGACATGACATGGATCTCAGTTTTTTTCTTATGAAAGGCATAGAAGTCACATACTACCATGAACACGGTCAACAGCAGCACAGGTTTTAGCCACCAAAACCAATCAATAACGGTTCAAGGGCACGCTATGTTAAGAATAAATATATCTGTAGTCAGACAGCTCTTTCAAAAATCTGAAGCCGTTACACTCCACAAGATTACACAAGAGTAATTTTACCTTCCAAAACACATAAGCCATTTTTTCTACTGCAACCTCAATTGATTGCTTAGTTAGTGTTAGCGTTGGTATTTTAATAGGTTTGTTTGAAGTCACACAAGGTGACCAGTGGCTACTCTTTTCTGGGAGGTAAAAATCACAGTTTTTGTCTCTGGGGACTTCATAAAGGGTGCTTTTATTTCCGCACATAAACAAGTTTTTTACAAGTTTAAATACTGAGTCAACATGGACCTTCAAACTTTGAGTTGTCATTCGTTTCTGTGCTGTGTTCCTGTTCATTCGGGAGGAGAACTTCAGGCTTCAGTAAGCTTGAAATGCAGGAGAAAAGCACCCCGCCCCACACTGAAGCGATGCCACTTTAAATGCACGCTGTTAAAAAAGTAACACATCAAATATAGGTATTCTCAAGTGATGTTTGGTAGGTGAATACCTGAACATAAAGGGATAGACAACAATAAAAAAAAAAGTGCCTCTGAGATTTCTTGGTGTTTACAGGTGATAGGTTTTAAATAATCAGAAAATACCTATCTGCAATCTGCAGCAGGTGGTTGACAAAAGAAGAAGAGCGTGAACACCAGACCAGCTCCCACCCCACTGACCATCTCTTCACAGCCTCCTATTTCAGAACACTTTCTGAGAAGGCGGCTCGAAGGTGGCTGTTAAGACTGGAATGTGGGATGTATTGCAAACATTTGTGGGAGGTTTTATTGTGATTACACTCTGCCTCTCCTGAGAGTACCTGGAACTTGGATTTAGGTCCACCTTTGGAACAAGTACATATCCACAAACCAGGCTGAGAAACAAAGGCAGAACCAGTAATTTCTGCTAAATATTAAATTAAGTTTGATAAGCTTCCATGATGAGCAGCACCAAGACATAAAAATGCAGCAAAGAAATTTTTATTTAATAAGAAAATTACCATTACAAATTAATCACTTGGAATCAGCTACAGATCTTTTAGCTGCTTCTTTTGTCACGAGGGAACAGATTAAACTGTTTGTCAGTCAATTGTCCAACTACTTTTGAGCCTCTGAAAATACAGAAATGTGTAAAAAAAAAATGTAATTAATGCAATACTTTTGATCTGATAGAGTCAACGTACCCCCTCAGCCCCTCAGCAGATGACTGCCCCTCCCTGAGCCTGGTCCTGCTGGAGGTTTCTTCCTGTTAAAAGGGAGTTTTTCCTTCCCACTGTCGCCAAGTGCTTGCTCATAGGGGTCGTTTTGACTGTTGGGTTTTCTATGTAATTATTGTAGGGTCTTTACCTTACATTATAAACCGCCTTGAGGGGACTGTTTGTTGTGATTTGGCGCTATATAAATAAAATTGAATTGAATTGAACATCTCCTCAGTATGATAACTTTCCAAATGAACTTCTTAGTACATGAATGAGTATACCTCCACCACTGCAGACATTTGCAAAGTCATCTCACAGAAGCAGCTCTCTTCGACCTACCTCCACTCACGGAGCCAACTGCACAACAATATCAATGCGTCTGTCGAGCCGAACCTATAGACAGAAACCCGATGAATCATTGCGTGTGCAACTCCAAGGCTGCACTGATTAGAGTTTAACACTTTCTCTATGTGGCTTGACTCTCGAGAGCCCACCATTTTCAGGCATCTTCTCTCCGCTGTCCTTTAAAATGCTCTCCCCAAAACCAGAGTCACTAAAAAGCCCTTCCACTATCATCAATTAATGCGGAGTTGATTAGTTTTCCCCACTTGCCGCTTCAGAGCCCAGTTGACTCTTTCCACACTCTTATAAAATAGCGCGAGGCAGCAGTGCGGTGTTGAAATGTGGTCGATGACTGCTGGAAATTAAACTCCAATGAAAAGTGGACTGAGTGGGTTCAGTGGTGCGTGGGGAAGGAAAGCCTGAAGGGCGTGTATACAGTGTATGTGTATCTGCTAGTGTGTTATAGGGAAAAGAAATATGGAGAGTGTCTGATAATACATAAAGTTTCTGCATAGATGCAATAAAAGCAACATCCACCCCAACCTCCCTGCAATGTAATGCAATTTATTCACTGCACAAGAAACTTATAATGCTCAATTTTTGTTGAGATCATGTCAGAAAGGTATAATCAGCTTCATGTTCTTTTTTTAAAGCTATACTTTTTGTTGTTCTTCTCAGTATGAGATCGTAAAACCTCAAAAAGGCTTGGATTACATTACGTTGTGCAGGTGTTGCTTTTATTGTATTTTAAGCCTGTAGATATTTCTTCCCTGCGAGTTGCACTTTTGCATCCCTGTGTCTCTTTATGAATAATGGACGCTCATGCAAGTCTGCTTGTGAGAGAGCTGGAAGGAGAGCCAGAGCAGGTGAGGGGAGTCAGCGAGAGAGAGCGGGAGACAGACGGAGCGCGATCTCATAGTAAACACACAGCCTAGAGCTCATTAAAAGTGACTCTCAGAGGGTTCAGAGGCAGCAGCAGCAGAGTTGGACTCAGCCTAGCCCTTGTCCTCCCGGCTCCATACTAAACAGCCTAATTAGACTTAGATTCTCCTGAGCTCCCTAATGATAGCGCTTCAAAAAGACAACACAAGCAAATAAAGCACGTTGGGAGCCTCAATCTGATGCTTGTGCTCGCTCTCTCCCCCTCTCACACATCAATAATGTCAGTTTATGCACTTGTTTCTTTTGCCGCAGTGGAACTGAGATTGTGTTCGGGGGATTGAGCGGTTCATCTGTTAGCGATTGTTTGATACTGTTTTAATGCTCAGAAAATTGACTAAATGGCTGCTCAAAAAGCCGGTGTTTGTTTGTCATGAGGACGTTGCCTCGTTTTTCCTTTCTGGCTGTATTTTTGTTACCTGCAGGCAAGGCATCAAATGCTGCAGCTTTGTCACTACATATTATAAGTATGTAACACAATAACTTCATCATTGCCAAGATACTTATGGACCTGACTGTACTTGTGCAAAAGTAGAACTCTTGAGAACAAGCAATGACGAAGACTTCATTCACAAAATATGTGTTTGAATAAGAGGAGTAGCCACGAGTAAGTGAGATCATAACTCCAGACAGCACTGAAGTTAGCTAAGCCATCAATATACTTTTACGTGCTTATATTAACTAAAAGTGTGTAACAACCTGTCTGATATGAAAACCTTCTGCTTCTGGGAATTTCTGTGCTGTCCTCAAACAGAATCTCATGAACACCTCATGCTGCAGAAGTGCATGAGGAAGTGAGCGTGCAGGGCTATCATTTTACATCGTTCACACACCTACTGCAGTCATATCTTTGTGTTGTGGATGAATTCAATGCCCTAGCATTCCTAAACAAAAAGTAGCCACAATTATAGACACCGGTTTTAACCAAACCAGTTAAAGAAAAAAGAAACATCTTAATCCAACTCAGTTTTATTTATAAACTGAATATAAAATGTTTACAACAACAGGCACTTTATATTGTAAGGTTAAGACGCCATATTAAGGAGAGACCCCCAGGGATCAGACAATACCCAGTAAGCACCAGCTTGACAGTTGTGTTAAGGAAGAATTCAATCTTAACTGGAAGAAAATTCCAGTAGATCCAGGAGGAGCAGCAGCTGTATGCTGGAACCAGCGGGAGGTGGGGCGAGGGGGGGGTCATGGATTCTGGTAACCTTGTCGACAGTCGAGTAGAGTATTAGAGAACATATGTAGTAATATAGATCCTCTTTTCGTGTGATTTATGAATCTTTATGCTCCGTGAACACCACAGAAATTTGTTTCTTTATGATTGTCTGTTCGCTCCAGTTTGAATGAGAAGAGCTTCAACTAAAGATTACTCTCTATGACTGAGTTGTCTGCTACTCATCTTTTTGAATTATTAAGTGAAGAGTAAATAACTACAAAATGACCCAAACTGTGAAAGTAAACTCCAGGTGAGGGGAAAAAAATCCACACCAACTCAAGGTGATTCCACCAGAGCAGCAAGTTTCAGGAGTACTGCCACTCCCAGGAATTTTTTTTTCTTAAATGGATGCTGCTTCAAACTGCACAGAGCAGATGAGGAAGGGAAGAAGACACAGGGATGGAACATTGAATCTGGGTAATTTTCAAAATAAAACACCCCGTGCTCCACTTCTGAAATCTGTCATGATTTGAAGTTGTGCGGCAAACACACAACATCACAGAAATGCTCCTGGTGTATTCCTGGAGTGACAGTCATAGCTGTTAATGTGACTGTATATAATTTTAGTATTGGTTGATTATTTAAATGATCCAAATTTGTAAAAATCTATTTGTAAAAATTAGATCTTGGGACAATGTGATTTTGTTTTGTTTTGTTTTTCTCAGTGCTGCAGTTCCTATGATGTGACTTTTGTCCTGATTTTCTTAATGTGACACTGCCACAGTTATCACCTCTGCCTCCAACTTTCCAGTGTTTCTAATTCTGTGAATAAACTTTAATATGAAAATGTCAACTTTGCCTATTATTTTTTTTTCTTTAGTTTTGATAAAACACTCATACTACTCATACCACGGCAGGGAGATAAAACATGTTACACAAGTGGCATATGAACAAAAATAGACAATGCAGGCTGCACGAGTGACTCATTTACAAGAAGTCAACGAGAAGGGGGCAGCAACAAACAGAGATGGTTTTTAATATTTGTGCTTTATCCTTATCAGGCTAACAGTTACCCCGTGTCATTTGTCTCTTCATGCTCCGGAAGAACCGAAACACGAGTTGGCAAAGATGAGGAGAGGAGATGAAGAGAAGAGGGGTGCAAGGGGGGCTGAAGATGAGAGCAGAAAATTGAACGATTAGCTAACCGGCTTTGTTGAAACAGAGCTTGCTGAGGGCATCAAAGGCGATGGGGTGGGGGCGGGGAGCAATGAGCAAGAGGGGGTACAAACAGACAATAAACACTGTTTCCCCAAAGGGGAAACAAGAAAATGAGGATGTGACAAGAGTTCTGATACTTTGCCTGTACAGTACGCTCCAGTTATCTGATACCTGCAGTGCGCTCACAGCGACGCACTGCAACACACAGTTGCATGGCGTTAATGTAGCATAGGCTGCATGTAAACACGTGCAGTATATATATTCAAACGTGTGGAGGAGTGATGCCCAGGATGCAACACTCCTCCGCGTGCTCTCTCTCCAACATGCAGGATTAGGGTGATTTGCTGTGATTAAGCAGCCGCCAGTAAGGTTCAAGCAGGTTTTTGTAATAGTTTAATTCATGGGCAAGGAGACGGGCTTAAATGAGATTGCAGAGTGTGGTCGATTAAGCTCATTAGGCGTTTTGAAGAGGGCAGCCTTTCTCGCATCCTTCTTTCCCTGCAATCAGATCCGGGATGAAAATGGGAATTAATTAGGAAGAGAGGTTCATGCTGTCCCGTCCCAAATGTGTTATACTGTCTGTGTGCGTGTGGGTGGGCTGGAGGCTCAGTGCTTTATCAGTCTCAGTGCTGACCACCAGACTTGAAGTTTTAATAAATCTCCATTTATACTTTTCTGGCTAATTGAAATTCATACACTAACTTTGCAAATTTGCATTAAAAACGTTTCGATCCAAATGAGAAAATCAGCAAAAATGAAATATGAAATAAGGTGTGTTTCCATCCACCACTGTTATGCAAATGTGGGGAATTGGGCACATCAAGATAAACAGCTGGTACTAATTCTCTAAGTCAGAGCCATTAAACCATCGCAGGAAATGAGGCCATAACCACATGACGTAGTTAAACTAGTCAAACCCCAAAGAATGAAAACTGTGGAAATGTAGCTTTTCCATTTTCCATATATTAAGCTGAGCAGAGCTGGCCCAAACTTTTTTGGTGCCCCAGGCTAGATTAGGATTTGGTGCCCCTGCTGTAGCTGGATGGATAGCTTACCAGCAGAGGTTATTAAGAGATCGTCCCTTTTAGTCATGTGGGAGAACCGGTTCTTTAAGTAGCCCAAATGGAGAGGTTCCACATTTATTTAAGGGGCAAAAAACACAAAAATATCACAAATAATTCATAAATAACTCTCATTCCAAATCTGGAGTTGTTCACAAAGTCACTATTATTATTATTACTATGAATTATTATTGAACTGCAGCTTATGACATATGCAATTTTTCCTCATCACAAAGATACCTGATGCCATATTTGAGTTCGTAGGGTAACCTATATATATTTATAGGAAATATAAGTGCTTCCTATCTGGGCCCAGGACAATGTGCTAAAGAATTTCACTTTTTAATTAAATAAAGGTTAATAATAAAAATAATAATAATCGGTCACAGGGGCATAGTTCATCTTATTATTTTAAGTAAGTCTGTAGTTTTTGTTATGGCCTCATCCACAGTGCGCTTGTCATTAAATTTGAACAGTTTACCTTTATGATCATTACAAGTGAGGATCATTAGCCTCTTCTGGTGCCAGAGAAAAGAAAGAAGGACAGCATTATTTTGAGCTATAGCACAGCTGAAATTGTACTACCAGCTGTGCTATTCTGGTTAATTTAAAGTTCAGTTTATTTAGTGACGTACACATAGTCAAGGAGACCTGTCCAATGGTAGAAAGTTGATTTAAGTAACTTTGAACATGGCATGGCTGCTGGGATTTTCCTACACAACAATCTCTAGGGTTTACAGAGAATTTCCAGAGAGCAGTAACTCAAAAACCCACTTGTTGCAACCAGATTTGCAGAAGAGCATCACAGAACGCACATCACGTCACACTCTGAAGCAAATGGGGTCCAACAGCAGAAGACCACACCAACTGCCACTCCTCTCAGCTAAGAACAGCAAACTGAGGGTACAGCTCACATGGGCTCATCAAAATTGGACACTAGAAGACAGGAAAAATGTTGCTTGGTCTCATGAGACTCGATTTCTGCTGGGACTTTAAGATAGTATAAAAAATATGTAAAACATGGATCCACCCTGCCTTGTTTCAGCGGTTCAGGGCGGTGGCAGTGGTGTAATGGTTTCAGTACCCAAGTGACCATCTCTTTATGACCACAATGTAGCTGACACACCTTGCCATGAAGCTCAAAACATCTTAAACTGGTTTTTGAACACAACAGTGATTTCACTGCACTCAAATGGCCTCCATAGTCAGTAGATCTCAGTCCCACAGAGCACCTTTGGGATGTGGTGGAACGGGAGATCCCCATCTTGGATGTGTAGCCAACAAATGTGCAGCAACTTTGTGACCCGATCATATCACTGAATGTGTGCTATGAAGAACTGAGGCAGTTATTAAAATGTCTAGTGAGTGTACTATACATACGTATAAGATATAAGTGAAATAAAAGAAGTGAATGAGGTCTCACAAAAACAGCACAAGGACACGATGATTTATGATTCTGCACTATTTGTGTAGAAGACTAGTTCAACTTGGAAGCTTCGGTGAGCCTGGCCCAGTGAGACTGTGAACGGTTGCAGAAGTGAGGTGGCCAACCATAGGACCGCTCCACAGAGGACAACTGCACAGCCCGATGTCTTCACTCAGACATCTCATGAGAATGTGTTGACCAGGGGTCATCAACTACAATTGCCTAAGGGCCAGAATTTTTCTCGGGCAGACACTGTGAGGGCCAGATGCTCTCGTAAAATAAAATTTAATTGATATTGTATCCTAAGTAATATATTATCATTTGATGTATCAATTTTCCTTTCAAATTTATACTTTTTTAATGATGTGATGTGCAATTCTTGCACTTACATGATCTTCTTTGTTATTGTTGGGGTTTTATTTTTTTACCCGAAGAATAAAATGACAAATGGACACTCCAAGAAATTAATTATTAAAGAGTGGCTGAAGCAAACAACAGACAAGTTAATAAATAAATAGATACATTAAGCATTAGAAAGTGCCTGACTAACTTCTCAGTCTCAGTGCATCTTATCTTGGAGGTTCGGCCACAGTACATACAATTAAAGCATCACCATGTTCTGTTATTAACCTGGACAAGATTGCTCTCTACGACTAATTAAAACATCAGGGGAGAAGATGTGCTTTTTTTTTGGCTATATCGCTGATGAGAGGAATCTGAGTCATGAAAACCAGGACCGGACAAAACCAAATGACGAAGGCCAACCCGCAGCACACATACTCTGTTTAAGTGTAGATAGTGGCAGTATAAAAATGTTATGGTTAGTGAGGAACGCGGGCTCAGAGGGGAGGGAGACGGCACACACAGGCCTGTCTCTTCCTCTGAGTCCCACATGCGCATGCGTTATATCTTCTGATTCTTTAATATATTAAATGTCTTACTTTTTTTAATTAGTGTTTCAGGTTTCTTCCTTCACAAATTAACAAACACGTTAACATTATGTTGACGGTGGTTATGGAAACACCGCAATTGTGCACAGTTGCGCTCATTATAGATGTACAGGTGCTGGTCATAAAATTAGAATATCATGAAAAAGTTGATTTATTTCAGTAATTCCATTCAAAAAGTGAAACTTGTATATTATATTCATTCATTCCACACAGACTGATATGTTTCAAAAGTTTGTTTCTGACAACTAATGAAAACCCCAAATTCAGTCTCTCAGAAAATTAGAATATTATGAAAAGGTTCAATATTGAAGACACCTGGTGCCAACTCCAATCAGCTAATTAACTCCAACACCTTTAAATGGTCTCTCAGTCTAGTTCTGTAGGTTACAAAATCATGGGGAAGACTGCTGACTTGACAGTTGTCCAAAAGACGACCTTTGACACCTTGCACAAGGAGGGCAAGACACAAATGGTCATTGCTAAAGAGGCTGGCTGTTCACAGAGCTCTGTGTCCAAGCACATTAATAGAGAGGCGAAGGGAAGGAAAAGATGTGGTAGAAAAAAGTGTACAAGCAAGAGGGATAACTGCACCCTGGAGAGGATTGTGAAACAAAAGCCATTCAAAAATGTGGGGGAGACTCACAAAGAGTGGACTGCAGCTGGAGTCAGTGCTTCAAGAACCACCACGCACAGACGTATGCAGACATGGGTTTCAGCTGTCGCAGTCCTCGTGTCAAACCACTTTTGAACAAGAGACGGCGTCAGAAGTGTCTCGCCTGGGCTAAAGACAAAAAGGACTGGACTGCTGCTGAGTGCTCCAAAGTTATGTTCTCTGATCAAAGTCAATTTGGCATTTCCTTTGGAAATCAAGGTCCCAGAGTCTGGAGGAAGAGAGGAGAGGCACAGAATCCACGTTTGCTTGAGGTCCAGAGTAAAGTTTCCACAAATATCGTTATCTCTTTGTTGACGGAGGTGGCATTTAGCGGCTTTTACATATGAACTCTTCATATTTTTTCCTCCTCACTAGGCTGGTCTTGATTAAAGTATAAAGTACTATTCTGGGGGCTTGATGAGCGGTTCACTGGTGTAGACACTATCAGCCCTACCTGGGTAGGACTAGGAGTAGCAGCAATAATAATGCATTTGACACACACAAACAACAACTAGAACTCCTGGATTTAAGCTAAACTTAAAGAGATACTTTTTTCTTGTTTTTCTTGTTTTATTTTTCATCATTTTAGAGAGCTCTATTTTTATTTCATTTTAAGAACAAGTGCAGATGTTGCCTTTTTATGGCCTTGCTGTTGTAAGGCCAATAAAAAGGGAGCAGCTATTCATTTAATGGCAGCTCCAGGCAAGTTATTCCACTTCCTGAAAATAGGCAAGGTGTTAGTGTCTTTGGGGATGAAGTAGAGGCATTGCTCATGTTTGCTGTTTTAAATGACATCTTAAGCATTTACAGTACAAGGTTCAGTTAAAAAGTTCCAGAATGCCACTCATGAAAAGACATATTTCATTTAAATGCATCTTCTGACCCCTTAAAGGATGTCATCGTACGATGTTCAGCTTTCCAGCATTCCCGCTATGTTTGGATCGCTCCTGTAAGCTTGAATTCTGACATTCTTACATGTCTGCATACACGATGCATGCTGGGTCTCCTCTGCTGTGTCAGAAAAGTGGCCTTTCAATTAGATTTTCCTTTTGGCTTTATGCAAGATATTTTTCAGTGTAAGACTCCCATGCCTATTTTTTTTTAAACAAAGAGATTTGGCAAAGCGTCTGCATTTTTCATAACTGCAGACATGCTGTAATATTTGTTTTGTGTATACCAAGAAATTCAGAACACTGCTGAGGTTTGATGACTCATGTCCTGAACTTATGTTGCAGGGATTAGTTTTATTCCTCTCACATATTTCCATAGCAATAGGTTGACTTAAGTTAAAAATAAAAATAAAAACTCACTTTAGCCCCCTCTCACCTACATATAAAATTTATAATCTGACAAAAACTGTACATGTATCCTCTCTTTGTTAAACATTAAACCTTAAGAAGCTCTGGAAGTGTAAATATAGCCCGTGCAGGGATTTTGCATTCCCTTTGTGGCCTGCCGCAGCCACTTTCATGTAATTTAATGTTTACATTCAAAACCCTCCAAGGGTTCTCTAATGAAGGCAAACTATATTCACTGCTTTTAGTTATCTAACTTAAATTCATAAAGGGTACTTTGGAGAGATAAATGCATAATTTAAGGAGAGGTCTCTTTTACAGGGTGTTGAAGAAGACGGTCAATGCAGATCGAACAGACACATATTTTTCACCGAACTGTCAGGAGGCTCCGGGATCCTTAAACGTTTGCTATTTCAGTTCTTTCAGGATTGTTTTATGAGCGATTTTTTTCCCTCTGATGTTAATGTTTTGAACTGCTGAACCCTGCAGTTCTCACTCAGCTCTGCTTCCACATAACAGTTATTGTTATGGGACGTTCACCAGTATTAGTCTGATGAATACAACTCAAGTAGTAGATATGGTTTATTTATGCATATTTATATTTTTAAGTTTCACAGTTTACCCCCTAATGAGGTGTAGCAGGAGTCAATCATTACAAACTCCTGCTGTGCAGCCAAAATAATTCAGGTGTACTTGGCGATGCCTCTGAATTTATCTTGAAATTCAGCTGAATTTTAGGGGAAATGTATATGAAAGTATGCATGAGCGAGGTGAACCCACTGATGTGATGCTGCTGCTGTATAAATACGGCATGTTTGGTTTGATTATCTCACTGAGTGTTAACATCATGCAACCTTAATAATGACCTGGAGAAACCCCTGCAGAGTAGAGACTCTCGGGCACAGTGGAAAATGTCGCATAGCACACTTAAAGCTACTTAAGGGGGAACCAAAGAGGAAAACCATAAAGCTAAATGTTGGTGTATTGAAAAACAACAAGAACTGCAGTATTAGCATCTTTCTGCAGTAGATTGTTCTGTTGTTGGGATCTGAATGACATGGATCCATCAGTCTGATGTAATTACAGTTTGAGTTTGCCATTTCCTGATATCAGACAGACAGAATTATTAACTTAGTACAGCCCATTTACATCACATATTGCCTCAGCCTTAAGAGATTACAGTGGGAAAGTGGAATCAGGAGAGATCAACAAATCCGGCTGATTCTAACATCATTTTGTATGCATAGATATGCCACCGTAATGGTTTGGCCGTGTTGGGAAGATCAAAAGAAATGCAGTGCAGCATGTTCCAAAAACAAGCAAGCACTTCTCATTTAAAGCATCCTTGCTGCAGTGGAAGAACTACTTATAAATGGTAATAAAACTGTTTGATTTCTTGTAAAAATGAATGTTTAAAGTTATTATAACCAAATGACATGTAATCTAAAATGTAAAAACACTTGTAAATAATTGAGGAAACTATAGATCCACTGGCCACTTTGTTAGGGCCACCTGTTCCACTGCATGTTAACACAAGTATCTAATTAGCCAATCACACAGCAGCAATCCAATTCACTCAGGCATGCAGATGTTATTAAGATGATCTGCTGAACTTCAAACTGAGCAAGAAATGAGGAAGAAAGATGATTTAAGGGATGTGAACATTTCAGGGTTGTTGGCGCCAGACGGGCTGTCTGAGCATTTCAGAAACCACGGATCTGCTGGGATTTTCCCACACAGGCTGAGTGTAAATGCACTAGCTGTCAACTTCTTTTTTAAAAGCAGCTTTAGTTCCTTTTAAACTTGTGTATTTTATTGTATATTTAATTGCGTAAACCTAAAAAAAAAAAATACTGGCTATATGTGCTATAAACACCACACAACCCACCTTTAACCTGCCTTCCTGCGGAGCCTCCAGCTCTGAATAACAATACTACAGGCTCACATAACTTATTAATAAATTTACTGTCATCACTGCAAGTAATTATAACCATATTCTCAAGACAAACTCTGATGTTTCCCTTGTATCTGTGAGCATCTTGTGTTTATTTTAGTGCATCTATTCCACAGCTGTGCAGCCACTTCAGTGTAATATTAGCTCAACGGCATGAATTTATTAGAAGGTTTATCACTCACGAGGAATGACAATAATCAAGGTAAGCGACAGACTGATGGTTTTATCGCTCAGTTATCATCAAACAGAAATAATTGGCTTAAGTAGCGCTGCAGATCCGCAGAGATGTTTAAAGCACATCAATGATGGACGTGCTTTCCTTTTCATCTTGCTTTTGAAGTCAGTCCCCTCCATCTTTCCTTTTTCAGCCCGAGTTTTTGATTATAACACCGCTGGTTACGGTGGGACAGATGTTACGAGGAGACACAGAGCGGCGAGAGATGTATCCACATGCATTTAGAGCGCTTAACAAATTTATTGGACTGCCTGTCATATAAGCAAGTCACATAAGTGTTTTAGAAATCTGTCAAAAAACTTGTTTAAAACTAAATATTACTGTTATTTTTTTAGACAAATAACAAACACACTGAACTCGCATTTTTATCCCCAAATTTGAGCCGGCAAATTTGTCAAGCGCAACATTCAACCACTTAAAACTAATTTTTCTGTTCAGGAAAGTAAATAACTGTAATTTGGCATCTTAATATAAAAAACATAATAATGTGCTCTTTACTATTTTTAAGCTTTTTGGCAAACCAGTAAATGTGAAAATTCATGGATAACAACAATAATTATATTTTAGTGGTGGATTAATCATTACAGAAACATTGTTTTTTTGTGGGTAATTACCAGTACTGTTAATTTAGGGCAGCTGTGGCATCAAACCATAATGACAAAATACAGGTCGAAAGATGGACTGAAATGGTCACCAAAAAAACAAACAAAATGTGCATTAGAAAACACAGGCTAATAAAATATAAAGTGGAGCCTCTAAAAGTTTCTGATCCCTCCCCACACCAATGGATGAAATGGATAAATCATTCAGTGTTGGATTCTGCTTGAAAAGAAAGTTAAGAAGAAAAAAAAAGAAATAGAGAAACAGTAGCTCTTCAAAAGAGTTGCTAGAAACCTCAGCACTTCATTACTTATGAACACTGATGTTTGTAATATATTATTTATTCAGCAAACTCATTTCAAGTGCAGTGCTGTTTACAGTAGTTCTCTACAAGCTGTTCAAAAGTATAAAGATCGTGCTCCGGGCTAGAAAAAGCATTTCATCAACAGGCATGCCAGTTTTCCCTCTATATTAACGACTCATTCAGACACAAAGAGCCGGTGCTGGGCGTACCCACCATTCTGCATTACACTGGATACAGATGGTATAAGCTGTGATATTCCTCAGATGGAAATGAGGAATATCACGTCCATGTGGCTTTATTGTTAGTTGGGAGTGCTCACACATACTTTCCACTGTGATTGCTTTGGAGAGTATGCTGTAAGTTATAAAGTTATAATGAAAAAAAAGGAACTACTATTATAAAAATGTGTTAGTGGTCTCTTTAGAAAAAGTATGTTTCATTTTCTTTACAACAGCTTTAAAAATATGAAAACTTAAGACAGAAATGTCTTTACAGCAATTTAGGAATACGTAACATCATCGATCATATGTGCAAATCCTTTGTTCAATCATCTTTAAACATGCTCAGTGGTGAAAGAAGCAAACTGCATTCAATACCAACCCCTCACAGTCAGACAGGCTGGACAGTTACATCCTGCTGTCCTGAATATGATAGGTTACAATTATATTTACTTGGAGAGCCTGATATTAGCAAGAGGAAAGCTATGAGGATTTAAAAAAGAACAAGCCAATGAAGAACTTCCAAAAACTACAGTTCCTTAAATTATTGGCCACTTGAAACAGGCTCAAAGAAAGAGTCAATCCCCACAGACCTGTGACTGTTCAACTTTAGAGCAGAAGCAACTTTATAGACTAATATAAGAAATGGTTTAGCTTATGTTCCCATTCATGAAAACTGTACAGGGGTGATGTGTATATATATATATATATATATATATATATATATATATATATATATATATATATATATATATATATATAAAATCATTTACTTTTAGCTGTCTGCAGTTCAGCTATCCAGTATCCACACTGCTTAAAAAATTAAGGGAAAACTTTGAAAATGTCAGATCTCAATGGGAAAAAAAATCATGCTGGGTATCTATATTGATATGGATTGGGTAATGTATTAAAAACAAAAAGATGAAAATGATCAACCTACAGAGGACTGAATTCAAAAACACCCCAAAATTCAAACCGAAAAAAAAATTATGCAGCAGGCTAGTCCATTTTACCAAATTTCACTGCAGCAACTCAGAATGGTACTGAGTAGTTAGTATGACCCCCACCTGCTCGTATGCATGCCTGATGTCAGTGTCAGGGCATGCTCCTAATAAGGTATCCTGGGGGATCTCCTCTCAAATCTGGACCAGGGCATCACTGAACTCCTGGACAGTCTGAGGTGCAGCCTGGCAGCATCGGATGGACCACAACATAATGTCCCAGAGGTGTTCTGTTGGATTTAGGTCAGGTGAGTGTGGAGGCCAGTCAATCGTATCAATTCCTTCTTCCTCCAGGAACTTCCTGCATACTCTCGCCACATGGGGCACCACATGGAGCCCAGGACCCACTGCACCAGCATAGGGTCTGACAATGTGATGAACCTGCCAATTCTGGTATTCTATTGCAAATACTGGGTTCCACAGTGCCAGACATATGAGCACAGGGTCCACCCTAGCATTGACTGATAAGGTTCACCTTTTACAGGTGAATGAATATTACACACTTCTCCTTGTGGTCAACCATAACTGCATAATTATTTAGCTTTATACATTTGAACACACATTTACTTCCTTTTTGTGACCCCTATACACTTATGAGGTCAGAACATATCTAATTAGACTTGATTGACTGACTGATTTTATATATATATATGTATGTATATATATATATATATATATATATATATATATATATATATATATATATATATATATATATATATATATATATATATATATATATATATATATATCAGCATTTCCATTTATATTTGGATGTTTCATTAAATTGTTACACCTATTTCCCATTTTCTTACCAAAATATAAAGAAATGAAGTGTGACACAAGATTTTTGTACAGTATATGGCTTTTACTAAACTCTTGAACTGTGGTAACTCTTGGATTTTTCTGTAATATTTAGTGGTAGACAAAACCAAGAGAGCTTGTGAAATGAAAATAAGAAAATACCAAATCCAGCTACACCTGATGCAATTCAGCAGCCACAGATAGCTTTTCAAACTCCGCCATCATGCCTCACTCCCATATTTACTGTTCTAATTACAAAGCCACCGTTGCGCTTGACTACATAAATAACCCCCATACTGTAGAAAACTTGAAATTAATGAAATGTCACATGGCAGTGTAGATAAATAGTAATAAAGTGTGTTGAGAAGATGAATTAATAAAGTGCATATGGATGAAACAGTTAATTATTAATATTGATCTTTACCAATCAAGTTCCTTTCCATCCTGCTTTACTGGAGCTGAAACAAATATGGCAAGTTCATCTAAGTGCATTTTTAACCGCACTATAACTTAGAAAATTGTGGAGAAAAAAATGACCAAATTAATTATTAATTGCAACTATCTTCCTTGAAATAGCCTCAAATAATAGTGAATAATCATGGAAAGACTGCAAAAAAAAAAAAAGTTCCCTCTTTGCCCGTCATCACTCAACACTCCCCCAGCCAGCTCTCCTTCTGTTCCCTCTCTCTCTTTGCTCTCAATCGCCTGGCGGCAATGTGACTCCCTCTGCTGTACTCAAGTGTCACTGTGATGTAGCTTGTTGTAACCATGAAGAGATACCTGATAAAAGAAAGCGAGAGAGAGGCGAGGGAAGGAAAAAAAAAAAAAAGCATCATCGCTTGCCTCTCATGGTACAGCTGCTGGAACAGAGCGAGGCAAAGCTGGCGGTGGATACGGTCGCATTGTAATTACCTCTAATTACCTCGTCTAAAAACAGACACATATCACACAGCCGCACATGGGCAGATAGATTCATACTCCACAGCATGTAATCATGCTGCAAACATCATAATAGGTTTTTGGTATGAGAATGCCATAATGATAGAGACTCCTAACAATTATTCACCCCTCCCACCCCCAAACCCGTATTCTCTTCCCCTGATGGCCCCCACCCCAAATTCACCTTCATCACTTAGGTCCATTGTAAGACGTGTTTTGCACGCCGTGATTTCATATTGAGGTGTGCACAATGTGAAATAATTGTGTCGTTCCTGATCTGTGCTTTAATGAAGGGGAGGGCAAACAAATCGCCTCAGAAGAGTACGGGATGAAAAAAAATGCACAAGAGCGTGTGTGTGTGTGTGTGTGTGTGTGCAGGTGTGTGTGTGTGTGCAGGTGTGTGTCATCTTTTTCGCTCCGCTCTTTCCCCCTTCCTATTCCCATTCCTATCACTTACACAAACACACTTAGGCGGACACGGCATGAAAGAAAAAATGCACTGATGGGAACTCGAGTACACACTTGTAGGAGCGCATGTACACAGTCGAGCACACTCTGCCGCCTTCTCTGGTAAATCAGCCCAGTTGGACATGTTAATACTATTCTGCCTTCAGCACATTAGAACTTCCTCCAGGCTATGGACTGCACTCCTGGCAGTACTGACTTTATTTGCCATTAACGCTTCTGTTGCTGATGCAGTAACGCTACATCCACTGGATTTTCCCGCGGGTGGGAATTCCATTATCTTACAAATAATTTGAGAAATCGCTTTGTGTCCATCCATCTGTTTGTTCTTCACCTATCTCCATAACTGTTTATTCGATTTGTTTCATACTTGGTGGATTTGTCACCTGGGACCGCCTGAGCCTGTGGGTTTTCTTTATTTTTTTATTTTTTTGGGCGCGAGGTTCTCATGTTTTGGATAAACCGGAAACAATATAACAGATGGAAATAGCTGTGTTTGCAAAAAAAAACTGTGGGTCCTATGGAAGTTTATGGGCTTGATCTCGGTAATCATTTTCCTGATAAATTTATTTATTTAGTCACTCATTTGAATAAATTAATGATAATGTATAAAACATAAAGTGTTACTGTAGGCCATGAAATCAGAGTAGTTGTCATATTTCAGCTAAAAGTTTTCTTTGAGAGTGCCTGCTCCACTCTGTTTGTAGTGAAAGGGGCACACACACACACACACACCCACACACACACATACACACACATCTGTTTGGCTGTTTGGGGGGGGGGCATTCATTGCTATGAATGCATTTCCAGGCTTCTTACTCCTGAGTTTAACCATCACAACTACGTTCCAGGCATTTGCTACGGCCCAAACTGTAACTGTGACTGTAAATAAAGCTCAAACCAAAGTCTAACCCTCAAACAGACGTTTAAAAAGTGCGGGGGAAAAATGAAAGCTCTTTTACAAAATTCATTAACTCTGCTGTTCCAAAACGATTCTAAGAAAGATAACTAGACATGTATTTATCTTTGTTTGTTTGTTTTGGGTTCTCTGTGACAAATGATTCCAATTATTCAATAATTTCTTGAGAAAGCTGCATCACCAATCTTTCCAATGGGCACAGACAGGTTTTAAACAGGCACAATCCTCAAACACATTCAGTGAGTGCATCCTTGCAGCCATCCTGCTTTTCAAAACACCAACTTAATGATGCGATGCATTTACGGGTGATCGGGAAATTGTTGCCGCAAAAACACGGGTTACATTCTCCCTCAGATCACACATTCTTAAAGAAGCTCGTGCTGTACACAATATGCTTAAGCCCTTATAGAACAATGTTAATCTAGATGAAAACACATGAAGAATCAGGAAGACACACCCGAGCACAGACAGAGACAGGAGAAGACACTTTGACACACATGCATCTCGCAAGTGGGATCAAACCGAGGAAATCAAACCACAGTTTTGAAGTCATTTTAACCTAAGGCTGTTTCCCTGGCAACCTTGTTTTTGAGGTAGAAGATTCCTGCCAAGGATCCAGAAACAGGGTGGAGAATCACTTGGAGCTAAATCAATGGCACGTCTATATGGCATTAAAACAACAGAATTATGGGGAAACATTTCTGGTGATTCAGTGTGTAAAATGAGTGCTATGAATCAGGGAAATAATTGGGATCCTGATGGCACAGCAGTCTAGAGAATGAATCATTTTCAAAATGCCTTTTTTTTAAATGCTTTACATTGAAGCTAAAAGAGCAGGAGCCCCTCTATGAGCTGCAGAAGCCGATATACACAAAACTGAAGTTGCTGTTGGGAATAAACAAGTGTGTTTTAATGACTTCTTGATAGACTGACATTATGAAGATTGGACTCTTTTTTTTTTTTTTCCTCAGGAAGTAGCGCCACAGTGTATTCAAAGTTTCGTACATTTTAATTGATATTTCTTCGGTTTGTCTCGTTTCTGGTGAAAGTGCGCTCATTACTGAGTTGTTTCTGTGCTGCTTTTCCCAGAGATCATATGTCAGTCAAACAGTGGGTGTAGGACCAAAGCTGGCAGCAGAGTGAAAATTTTAAATGCTAGATGGCAGTTCAGTAAGGCTGTTTTTTTTTCTTTACTTCATGCCTTAATGCAGTGTTTCAGAATTGTTTAAATGCAGATTTGAATAAATGTTTTATTATGAAAATGGCAGAGAAATATGATTATAGCACAAAAAAAAACCATGATCTTCAGGTTAATTACTCATTAAAGCAAGTAGCAGAAGTCACTTTGTTATCATTTCACAGCAAAAGACTGAAATAAACATCATTATAAAGGCATGTATTCAGGTGCACAGCTGTTCTGTCAGGTCTGCGGCTCAACGAAGAATGCAAAACAAAATACAGAGAAAAATGGAATAACTGAAAGTGAATGAAAATAAACAACTCAATTCAATTAATATATGCTGTTTGATAAAACAAAAGCGCTACCAGATGCATAATGGATGTTATTCCACAGCTGGCAGGCTTCTGTTGCAAAATGAATCCTGGCCTGAAATTAACCCTAATCCCACCGACCGGGGTACCCGCGGACCCCAGAGCTGCATGTTTTGTTGTATTTCACTCGTGACCGTGTCAATGAATTTGTTCCTAATGACCTCTTACCACTGTTTTCTGTTTCTGTTTTAATAAGAGAACATATTGGGGTGCCGGGGGACCCCAGTCAAAAGAACCCAATTTCACCCGTGCTGTTTTATTCGATGGAACTGTTTGTTATGGCTCCTGTTTTACAGGATCATGCTCTATCAAGGGGATGGGAACGCTCCATCACTCATTTTGAAGGTGACAGAAACACATGCACGGAGAACGGCACTAGCCAAATCATGCTACTGCCTGCAGTATATGTTTACAGGAGTTGTGTGCAAACAGCGCAGACGTTATATTATGTGCAAATTGTAGCTTCAAACAGAGTTCTTGACATTTTTTGTTGAACTTTTTCTACATCATTCAGTTATTTTTTTTGTCCTCTATTTTGGCAAATTAATGAAACTAAGTGCATGAAGATGACTGTACAATATTAATATATAAGCATTACCGACACGATTATATTGATTGATATTTTATTTTCAAATACGAATATCGTCGATATGCAGTTACTGCAACACCCATATTTTAATTTATTTTATATTGGGGTCAAAATCACCTCAGATGGTTTCCGTACATAAAGATCAGAAAAATAGTCAGTGATCTTTTTCATGCTGAATATTTTGTTTGGATGACGGTTGGGGCACAGTACAGTGCAATATGTGCTGATACTAAAGCTATATAAGTACAGACATGTTTCAGATCCTCAAACAGTTTTTAATATTAGACAAAGATGGTCTCCGTAAATGCAAAAGGCAGTTTTTAAATGATGACTTCATTTATTAAGTTAAAAAAAAGCTGTTCAAACCTATCTGACCCCATGTGAAAAAGGATTATTAAATCATGAATGTGATTAACCACATTTATTTGGAAAGCTGAGTTTAATTTCACCACCCACACCCCGGCCTGATTACTGCCAGACCTGCTGAATCAAAAAATCATTTAAATAGAACCTGTCTGACAAAGTGAAGCAGGCCAAAAGATCTCAAAAAGCAGCACATCATGCAAAAAGCTAAAGAAACAGATGAGAAACAAAGTCAATGACGTCTCTCAGTCTGGAAAGGGTTACAAAGTTGTTTCCGAGGCTTTGGGAACCACAGTGAGAGCCGTTATCCACAAATGGAGAAACCTGGAACAGTGGTGAACCTTCCCAGGAGAGGTCGGCCTGTCAGAACTACTCCAGTCCGTCGACAACTCATCCGGGAGTTCACAGAAGAACCGGCAACAACATAACAAAAACTGCAGGCCTCACTCGCCTCAGTTAAGGTCAGAGTTCATGATTCAACAATAAGAAAGAGACTAGGCAAAAATGGCACCCATGGGAGAGTTCTGAGGAGAAAACCACTGCTGACCAACAAGAACAAAAAGCTTGTCTCACATTTGCAAAAAAAAAAAAAACATGTCGATGATCCCCGAGACTTTTGGGAAAATGTTCTGTGGCCTGACGAGAGCACAAGCGGAACTTTCTGGAGGGTTTGAATCCCGTTACATTAATCAAACATGGTGGTGGTGGTGTGACCGTCTCGGGCTGCTTTTCTGCTTCAGGATGACTTTTAAGTGTGACAAATATACAAATAACTAAGAGAAATACTTTTTTTCACAGCACTGTATATCTAAAATCATTTAGAGGGGCTTCAAAACATAAATCAATATTTTGAAAAAGTGAAATGGTGTAGATTCATAACAAGCTGCAAGCTCATCCATTGGCTGAAAAATGAAGCCAATGCTCAAGTGCCAAAAACTGCAGTTCCTCAAGTGGCCACCGGGACCTACACATATGACACGGGTCATAAGAACAAGTAGTGCGCCACACAGTCTCTCAGTCTTTGAATTCAGGTGTTTTCAGTTCCATGGCCACAGGTGTATAAAATCAAGTACATAGCCATGCAGCCTTTATAAAGATGGACTGGGTTTCTATGGGCAAGCAGCTCCTGCAGGCGTAATGTAAAGCTGGTCCCCACACAGACTTCCAACTTATCACTACAGCCCTGTATGAAAATGCTCCAGAGCTCATTTCCTCTTTCATGACAAATCTAAGGAGAGGCTTTTTTTTTTCTACAACTCTAAAATTAAAATTCTTAAAATGCTTAAATTGTGCATTATAAGTGACATGGCCACTTTGAGTGATGAATGGGTGTCTACTACTTGTCGTTCAAAGTGGCCGGCACAATCAGTCACTGAACTGAACCAACTGTGCTCGTGTTTGTGTCTTTCGGATCATTAGTAATTCAATTATCTGACAAATAATATGGCTTGCTGTGAGGTTAATTGTACTAAATTCTAGTGTTTTATTTGTGTGTGACGGATCATTAATTAACATGTTTGTGTGCCTGTGCAACACACTCACAACAGTTTGTGGATGCATCTTGCCAACTAAACTTAGCCTTCATCCAAAAAGCAAGATGGAGAAAGCTATAAAGCTAAAACCATAAATATATCATATACTTTGGTAGTATACACAGTTCATGAGGTCAAATTAGCATCAATCTTTCTATCATATATTAACAGTAAGATAGGAAGAAAGCTTGGATTTAAAAGGTGCATTTAGAAGAGCTACTCGGTGCTGACAAAGCAGCAATTTCTGGATGGTTCTTCCTTAAACTGAACAGTTTGCAAAAGTCCAAAGAAAGAAACATCCCTATTAGGCCAGTGTACAGCATTAGCTATTAGCATTCAGTCACGAGCTCATAACCCTGGATATAAATATCTTTTAAAATACGACAGCTGACAATGATATTATAAGTTTATAGTTGTTATTTTTATAATGTTTGTCACTCTGTAATGGTCACTGTCCCTTTGATCAGTGTGAACTGCACTCCGCGTTTGCCTTGGTGACAGCTGATATGATCACACTGGTGGCCTTAGTTAAACACTGAATCACATCGCCCACAATCCTCTGCAGCTATGCAGAAGACATCCGATACATCTGTTATCCCGAACTTCTCAGAAAGTACAAGACTTAGGTGGAAGCGAGAACCAAATATCCAAATCGGTGAGCTCTGTCCTGCCAGCTCTCTCTAACAAGGTCTGTCTGATATCCAGTTGCACGCATGCAAGGATAATGCAGGTAATTGCAAATTCAGAGCAAGATGGTGGGTTGTGCTCTGCCTCCTGCCTCCTTTATTCCCACATGTCTCCTGCTGTGTGCTAAATGTGAAAGGCAACAACTTTGGACAGTTGTGTTAAAATATCTTAAAAAGTGTGCTCTTTAAATACAGTATGTTTCCTGGTAAACAGCTGTAGATGTAAACAGTAGTTCAGGGTTGGCTCCTAAGATCAAATTCATCAATCACTAAATCGCTTAATTTACTTGTTAATGACACTAATTCATGTTGCTCTGGGAAAAATCTGGAAAGGCTTCTAAATGCAGTGGAAAGGAAATTATATATATATATATATATTTTTTTTTTAATCACACCTTTTATGCCATTAAATCATGTCCTGTAGATTGAATTAAATTATTTCCTTCAGGTTTTAATGAGATTTCTTTGTTTGTCATTTTTCTTGAATCACTGAAAATAATGACCTATGTGGCCCTGCTTCAATTTAATTTTTTCAGCTAATGCATAAATTGTATTAGGCCGGTCTTCAAAAGTCATAATTTAGTGGATACTGTATGTTCTTGTTGTTGTATTTACATATGTAACTTTAAAGCTGCCTGTGTATATGAAGTATCTCTGCTTTCTGGAAGGCGACACTTTCCAAAAAAGATCATCCACATAATTAGTCCATTTTTTCATTTGGTCTGCAAATTGATTGCATCTTTGAATAATGACAAACAGCAGGAACTTGATCTTTTTTAATGAACTTTGATTGCATCTGACCTGACTTGAAGCTGGCCCGCATAGTTTTTAACCCTAAAATTGCTCACGAAGGGCAGTGCAAGGTTCGGTTCACTAAAAAACTGAAAAACACACCACAACTGGGTGAAACAGTCCACACACTAATGATGACAAAATTACATTTTAACTGATCAGACTCAGAACAGCGTGCATGTGACTCAGATTCATCAGTGAGTGATCCTCCTGGCCTGCCTCACTCAGTCATTCCACACCAGGCATGTGTACCAGTTAGAAACAGCCCTCGGTACACCTTTCTTTGAGGCCTAATATCGACTTAATTACAGCGAGTGGAACACAGCAGCCTGCTGCACTGGAAAAAAGAGGTTAACAAGAGCAGATTGCAGGGCTATAAAACAATAAGCTCAAACACTTTAAAAATGCTAAATCCTCAGAGGGGTGAGTCAGTTCAAACCACACATTGCGTACAGTCATTTGATCCACTGCTCATATATAAAAATATTGATTAGTGCACCTTTAAGGCTTACGATAACTAGGACATTCATCAACGTAAGGCACTATTAGCTATTAATTCTCATTATCTGATCAGCTCTCGTTCCATCTGTTTCCTTCATCAGTGGTTAGTCGCATCTCGATATTTTGATGGAGAGTTCAGCTGATTAATAACGGCCATGTGAAGGATGACAAAATAGAGAGAAAAGAGAGTGAGAGAGAACGTAGTGTTGAGGGAGTTGCCCGTCTGCGCCGTCTTCTGATGGATGGCCTTGCCTGCAGCCCTACCACTTTTAAAACTCTGCTTTAAACCTGGCATCTTGCGTGAACACACACACACACACACACACACACACACACACACATGCACACACATACACACACACGATGAACTGCTTGAACTATTTCTTTTGTATCTTCTGTGTGTTTGTGTCCCCTGAACGCACTCTTTCAGAACGCCAACTCAGCTTTACTACTATTCTTCACACACACACACACACACGCACACACACACACACACACACAGAGAGAGTCAGGTTGTCCTCTATGTATACTGTACCACCACTCTTCTTTAACATCAGGACATTTAGAGGTAATATGACAGCCTCACTGATGCCTGTACTTTAATATTCATCGCACAGAGAGCTGCACACACAGAGAACTCTTCTCAGTGTAAAAGCTGCATTTTTGCATCACAACTAAAGCCCAGGTTAATTGTCAGCTGTGCTTTGGGGGGGACTTAATTCCTCTTTTCATGGTGCTCTTGTGGCTATACTAAAGCTGCCATAGAGTGCCAAGCAGTTGCAATGCTGCAGTGCATGCAGTAGACCTACAACCTGAAGAAAAGAAAAGAAAAGAAAAGAAAAAAATAAGGTTCTTTCTCTCGTCTCCTTTCCCTCTTGGGAACTTCAGCTGTGCTTCAGCGGGGAAATCCTTAAGTCTACACAACAGATGGCAGCGATTGCCTTTTCACAGTTCCCACCCAAACCATGAGCTCACAAATGTTTGTATGTGTGTGGGTCTGTTTACACGTGGGTGAAACATGGGGATGGAGGGCAAGAAAAGGGTGGCATTGCATCCCACAAGGGACTGTGACAAGGCATTGTAGGCCGCAATGCGGGGCCCTCCCTCCAGTCTGTCTGTCTAGCACCCCACCTGCCTTGTCCAAGCATCCATCTGCCCATCGCACATAAGCCCACTCCATCCATCCAACACCATGGTTTTAACAATAGATTGCACTGTTTTAGCTCACTGATTAGCACGTTGGAACCACTATATTCTGTTTAACACAGACAGCCAGGACCTGAAGACAATTACAGCTGAAAATGAGATCCACCACGACTGGCCGAGCAGCAAGAAGACATGTTATTGGCTCTCACCTGTCACAAGTTAAACAGCATCAAGAAAATGATGGGTTGATTTCTGGTCACTAAATGCCACACACACACACACATGCACACACACACACACACTGTATCCATGGTTACCAGGCTTCAATAATATGGATCTTGTAGAAATGCTGTTTATGTCAACATTGAGACTGTGAGAGAATATGAGAAAGACAATATCAATAAATAAACATTACCTGGTGGAAATGTCTGTATAGACCCACTATAAGATATAAAAACAAGGGTGAAAGTAACCGGTGCGGTCCGGTACTGCGTACCGCTAAAAGATTCTGTCCAGAGGCTTTGTATTGGTGGACAGAGCCAGAATGTGTGGAGGTGGTCATCAGTTGTGTTAAGTGTAAATATTCCACATCGTCAAGTGCTTCTAATATCTGCCTTATAGGTAGGCAACAGTAAAGTAAAAAAACAAAAACAAAAAAAAAACACACATAATGCACTAACAATAAAGGAGGGGCCATGTTGCCACTCCCATCCATTCAAACCCACTCGGTTTTTAGACAAACAGATTCAGCAAAATGAGGGCCTGTGTGACCCACTTAGTGTTGACCCGGACTCACTTTGGTATCAAGTTGGGTCTCTTTTTGTGGCCATTTTGAGGCAGTGCCACAATGACCCCACCAGAGGTGTACAGAGTCTCCACAACAACGATTCAGCTCATGCCGAGGCATGAGCTGAATCGTTGTTGTGGCATGAATGTTGTGGTGGCATGAATTTTATATCACATTAAAAAAGACCTGTACTCCTACTGTATAAAGGTGAACAACGTTAGCATTCATTTTGGCTCTGTTTTCAGGGACAGTGCAGATCAGTGCATAGCAAAGTAGAGTGTGGTAAGTGATCAAATGTGGAATAAGCTGCAGTAAAAACCTTCACCTTTTAACAGAACAGCTGAACTTTTTTTTGCATTTATAGTGCAGTATAAAAGCACAGACGCCTGTCAAACATCACTAAAGCAGGTGACACAGCATTGATTGGTTTGATCTCTGTGAGAAATCTAGACTAACATGCTCTCCGGTTGATCCCACGCTCCCCACTTGGCAAAGGTTAGCTCTCCCTAACAAGAAAACAAAAGATAAACACATGAAAGATTTATCTTAACCTCCTGAACCAAATAAGTAAGGAACCTAATGTTAAATAGAATAAACTGGGATTTTTTTATACTGCTTTTCTAATCTTACTGCCCACTCAAAGTGATTTACACTTAAAGTCAAATTCTCCTTTTCAAACATACATTATTTTATGCTCTTAGCTGGTTTATCTGCCTTGCACCCATGCCTACTGCCAATTCAAAATACTGATAACTACTGATAACGGGTGGCTTAAGGAGTAAGAGCTAGTTTATTTCTGCACTCCTGAGACTAGTCTGCAAGATATACAAAAAGTACTCAGCATTGTCACCGAAGAGAGCAATGTCATGGGCTTGAAACTGAAAGACCAAGTGGATGGTTGTTAGAAAGAAACGAGATGGCACTGGGGGCACGCTTCAGACTGGCAATAATGAGACTGAGAGAGTACCTTCCTTTAAGTATCTGGGGTGCAAGGCCAGTGAGAACTGGCATTTCTTGCACAAAATCCAATGTAGGATTGAACATGTCAGAGCTTCTTTCCAGAAAACGAGGAAAGCTCTGACAAGCAGACACTTAAGCAGGACTCGTTGTACTCAGCTGCTTCAGGTCTCTGTATTTGCTATCCTAATATATGATGTTGAGGCACGGACACTAGGGAATGCTTTTCGTAAGTCATTAGAGGCTTTTGAGACATAAGCATACAGATAATACAGATACTGATAATGGTATTGATAATATAAATAGTAGGCATACTGATAATACAGATAATGAAGACACCTTGGATGGATGCCTTGGGGAAAGTTACCAATGTGGAAGCCAGTGGTTTGAACTTAACACACTAACATTGTTCAAGAAGCTAGGCACAAAAAAACCAGATCATGCTAATGATTTCTCCAATTCTTGGAGGACAGGGCAGTTGAAGAATTTACATAGAAATCATTACAGTGATTTATGTTTATTTGTTCTGCTCAAGATTTCTAAGGCAGATGGAAGATGTCTTGCATAGGATTTTTGAGTTTTAAGAGAGAGCCTTCAGCTTTCAGGCCTCTCTTCTGTGGATCCAGCTCCCAGCTTGGATTCCGAGAGACACCCTCTCTATTTTTTAAGATTAGGTTTAAAACTTTCCTTTATGATAAAGCTTAAAGCTAGGCCTGGATCAGGTGACCCTGAACCAACCCCTTAGTTATGCTGCAATAGGCCTAGGCTGCTGAGGGGTTCCCATGATGCACTGAGTGTTTAATTTTCATTCACTTCATTTTACTCTGTTTATACTTCACTCTGTATTTAATCACCAGTTATTATCTTTGGCTCTCTTCCACAGTGTGTCTTTTATCCTGTCTCTCAGCCCCAACCGGTCATGGCAGATGACTGCCCCTCCCTGAGCCTGGTTCTGCTAGAGGTTTCTTCCTGTTAAAAAGGGAGTTTTCTTTCCCACTTTTGCCAAGTGCTTGCTCATAGGGGGTCGTTTTTATTATTGGGTTTTCTCTGTAATTATTGTCTTTACCTTACAATATAAAGCACCTTGAGGCGACTGTTTGCTGTGATTTTGTGCTATATAAATAAACTGAATTGAGTAGTCTTGTAAACTGTGATTTGTCCACATTTAGTTCAACCATATAATCTCACATACTTCTTCAGTGTACAGACTCACTGACCATTTTTGACTTTTTTTTTCTATGTTTTTCTGCTATATTTAATTTATTACGTTTTTGCTTTTATTATTTACTAAATTTTATTGACCGTTTTTGGTTTACATCTTAGTGCAATGTTTTCATCTTAAAATTTTGATCTCTAATCTCTGACTCTCTGTTTGAATTTAGTAATCTGCTTTAGCTGGTCTGTTAAAGTACTTTGTAAACTCTGTCTTTAAAGTAAAGTTGTTATCTTTTATATGTAATAAATACTGCTTTAAAAACCCAGTGTGGCACAGGTGTCACAGTTTCACATGTTCTGGAAATTTTCTTGAATAATTTTTTAATTAAAAATATTTTTGTAATTCTGAATAAATTTTCCTTCAAGGAGAAATGAGTGTCGGCTCTTGTGGGTTAAAAGAAAAGTCATTACATTGTACTAACGTCGAGACCCTGATATTTTCTTTTCTAAAAACCTGCCCTGCAAATCTCTCTGAAATACTTGATGTGATGTGAGGTCCATATACACTTTGAACATTCTGAATTAATAATAACAATATCCAGTCCTCATTAGGCCCAGAGAGGTCTGAGCGGTTAGACAGACACAACTTTTCTGTGTAGTCTGTGTGTACTCTACAACAGCCTGAACCCAGCTGATGATAGTGGTGGGCGTCTGCCTTGGGAGTCTTGTTTGCACCATATATATGACCTTGTGTTATCTCCAATCAGATACAGTAAGAATACAGAAAGTCTCCAGGCGATTGAAGCTGTCACACTTCATAAAAAGAGATGTTGAGTAAAAAACAGAGTTTTTATTCATGTGGAGAAGTAGCCTCTATATTGACTCCGGCTGTCTGAATGTCGAACAGACCGCATAAATATCTTCCAAACTTTCTTCACTAACGAAACTCACATATACGACAGACTGCAGTCTGCGTGGCTCAAGTTTGTATTCCCTCTGTGGCAGAAAAAAACTTTTTAAAAGTAATATAATATGTGGGTGGAACTGTAATTTGTACATTTGACCTCTTTTAATGTTTCAGCAGAAACTTTTTCAAACTTGAGCCATCAACAATTGTTCTACTGCCAAATAATTATAAGAATTATTACGGCACCCATGTAACTGCTCACTACATGAATACATGCCACTGACTTAAGTATTAGCAGACATAATTCATATATTACGCTTACATCTTACGTCTGTTCTTATAGGGCAACTACATGTGCTTTTATAGTGGACCTCCACACTACTGAATGATCATGTGCCTACATTTTTACTGCATCTACTGCTCTGGTGTACATTACGGTACATAAACATGGTGATGGGGGGATCAGACTAACAAACAAAGTAAGAAACAATCTTATCTAATGGACGAGGTTTAGCATTGTTCATACAAATATTACATGTGGATTTTGGAGCCCTGTCAAATCATTAATTGCATTCTTTAATACTGAAAGGCATTTTTATAATGAGAGAAATACAAACTGGCATTTGTATAAACTATCTATCTTCAATCATCCTGTTTTATGAAACGTTGAAAATTTGCACTGGTTTCATTGATTGGATGGTAGTGTAGAAGAAATCCTTTAGTTTGGGAAGAGCCAACGATCGGGGGCTGCATGGATGGTAGGAAGAGATTCTACTGAAATTATGGCACTTGCAAAGTAATCTAAAAGGAAAAAAAAATATATATATATATATATATATATATATATATATATATATATATATATATATACATATATATATATACATATATATATTCCTGATCCAAACCTTAAGACCAGTTAAATTGCAAGAATTTGGATCTTAAGAAGGTTCTAAGTAGAGCTTCACAATGCTAAAAGAAGAAATCGGTGCAAGAGACAAAAACTTTTGAGCAGGGAATCTTTGGAAAACTGCATTTACACTCAAACATGATTTTTTCAGCTGATTAAAAGTTTAAGACCACAGCCTTTTAAATGATCCTGAGGGTTATGGGACCAAAAAGTCAAGTGGTGGACCCAAAAAAATTTCACCAGCGCTGAGCCGCAGGATCCGATTGGTTGTCCGTCAAGACACGGGACGATCCTCTACCCAAATTAAGGCCATTACTGGTGCTGACTGCAGCCCAATAACCATCAGACGGCATCTGCAAGGGAAGGGCTTCAGAAACAAAAAACGTCTTCAAAGGCCACGTCTTCTTCAACGCCACAGAATTGCCCATTTGGACTTTGCAAGGGTGCACCAAACATGGGACACTGAAAGGTGGAAGAAAGTTGTCTTCTCTGATGAGAAAAAATTAACCTTGATGGTCCTGATGGCTTTCAACGTTACTGGCATGACAAGGAGATCCCACCTGAGATGTTTTCTACACAGCACAGTGGGGGTGTGTGCAGGGGCGTCAAACAGCAGCTGGCTATGTGGAGATGTTGCAGCGGGCATCCCTCATGACTGAGGGCCCTCGTCTGTGTAGTAATGACTGGGTTTTTCAACAGGACAATGCTGCAGTTCACAATGCCCGCCTGACAAAGGACTTCTTCCAGGAGAATAACATCACTCTTTTGGACCATCCTGCATGTTCCCCTGATCTAAATCCGATTGAGAACATTTGGGGATGGATGGCAAGGGAAGTTTACAACAATGGACATCAGTTCCAGACAGTGGATGCCCTTCGTGAAGCCATCTTCAACACTTGGAGCAACATTCCCACTAGCCTCCTGGAAACACTGGCATCAAGCATGCCTAAATGATTGTTTGAAGTGATCAACAAGAATGGTGGAGCTACTCATTACTGAGTCCTTTTTTGGACACTTTGATTTCTGTTTTGGGGGGTTTTCTGGGTTTTTTTGAGCTATGGTCTTAAACTTTTGATTAGCTGAAAAAATCATGTTTGAGTGTAAATGCAGTTTTCAAAAGATTCCCTGCTCAAAAGTTTTTGTCTCTTGCTCCGATTTCTTCTTTTAGCATTGTGAAGCTCTACTTAGAACCTTCTTAAGATCCAATAGTGCAAAATGCAAATTCTTACAATTTTTTAACTGGTCTTAAGATTTGATTCAGGAGTATATTATATATATATATATATATATATATATATATATATATATATATATATATATATTAATGAGTTTATTTTCATCTGAATGAAGTGAACTTTTAGCTAGTCTTGCAAAAATGGGATTTTCCCAGTTTAGGAAACAGTGGTAGGTACCTGGATTCTGTTTTGAGCTAAGCTGGCATCTATTTGTTTTCATTTTGAGAATTTCTTAATAGTACAGTGATTTAGCTACGAGCCATCCCAGTGGGTGTACAGATTAAGGAAAAATTAATAATGTAAAGTGAAGGAGTTGAGGCGAAGTGCCAAGTGCATCATGGGAAATCTTCCTGTAGCCTGACTGTACAGCAGCAAAACAAAGCGATTGTTCTGGGTCGTCTGTTCCCGCTGTAACTATAAACTTTATCAAAAAAGAACATTTTTAAAAGTAGAATAATGCTATATTGGGATGACATGTTACTACAGAGTCTTAATATGATTATTCAGGACTTTGTGTGTGAAAAGGCTTAAGTTGTAATGCTAATAAAGTCAAAATCCAAAGAGTGTCTCCACAAGCAGGTGAGAAAGAGGCTTCAACACAAAACCAAATATTGCTTAGGAATGTTAGCAGGTAAAAGATGCACCACACTACCTGCAACGCTAAGTCTCCCGTTCCACATCCAGATCCACATCTATCCAGTTCAGCAGTTAGAATGTTTTATTTATATGACAATAAATGAGGCGAAACTTTTAAGTTAAAAATCAGTATTTCCAGCAAGTAACAATTGGGAGTTAGTAAACTGACATTTCAAGACATATTTAATAAACATGTCATATGTTTTGCTGCTATAAATAAAGCATGTTTTGTTATATACGCTGATCATCGTTGGCACACACATTTCTCAGAGTTTGAGGCTGCTATTTGGAGTTAATGCATTTGCTTATGCTGAGCCATCGTGAGTCTGATTTGAGAAATAAATATCTCAAAACAGCATTCTTTGAATTTTCTTGATAACTAATCAAGCACACTTATTATATCACGTTTTATTTGGTTATATACTTATTTGACTGACCAAATCATGCCACTGATTACTATCTGCCTCATAGTAACAGTGAAGAAAGATGCAGCTCTCCATCTCTCTCTAACTGGTGCATGCCTGCACACACAGCAGCAGCTTTATTTGATTTTGGCTTTAGGCAAAGTGTCTTTACTCTTGCCTTGTTCATAGCTGTTAACCTGCTTTTAGTGTCCAAACCAAGTCACACTGCGAACTTTGTTTGGGGAGACACAGAGCGAGAGAAGAGACAGCGCCACTGATGCATGAACTGGTCTTTCATTTCCTTTTCTGGGACAGAGAGCACGATACACAGCATTTGGATAATTGTCATATTGAATCTTGTGCCCATCTAAATACGCAGCTGATTTCAGTAACTCACTCCCGTTTTGCTTCACAGTGGCTGCAGCTTCATGCTGGAGTTGTTTCTTCTCACACCCTGGTGAGGGTACCACTCACTTCCCACAACAAGGCCAGCCACTTAAAGGAAGAGCCCGTCCATGAACTCACACCAGTGTGAGCACACATGCACACCATGCACATCCTTTCTCATATTGCACACTGCTTTGATTAAGTACAAAAACTAAGTACAGAATTTAGTTTTATACTGCAAACAAATACTTTAAAACATACTTGATTGAATCCATAATATTGGATTGTACATAAATATTTTTATGTTTATTTTTATGTTTGTTTTTTCCTCAGGTCTTTTTTGACTTTTACTTTCAGTTTTGTTCCCTTTCTATTAAAGAAATCCCATAATGTCCTAGTTAGAATCCAGTTTGGAACAGTGAGTTCAATTACTGAGAAGCACAGTAAATATTCAGTGTAGTCTCACAGCAGTTTGTGCACTAGTCACAAAAGTTAGGCTCCAAACACACAGGCCAGGTGGGTGCTGGCAGCCTTTGTGTGAAAATGGTCATAAAGAGGAGTATGGTGCTGCGAGAAATACCACCTTCTGATTGCTTTGGTCACCTGTAGGTTATACGAAAGATGCCAACTTGTCTACAAACACTTGCCAAGTACAACCCTTCGAAACATGTTGGTTTCAGCAATAAGCAAATTTACATTAAAGGCAAATATTCTCAGTTTCCAGTTTGTGTCACACTTTCACTGTTGATCAGTGATTAGTTACGAGGACAAGTCACCAACCACTTTAGTTATGGTTAGAAAAAAGATTAGTTAGTGATGCACCAGTTATTTTTTTTAGCCCTCATACTGACACCATGCAATTCTTCAATTAATGCACAGTTAAAGCATTAAAGCATTGAGGAAGCATCTCTTTCTTCTGCTTTCCTGAAGGATAAGCAGAGGGAGGGTGGATGGATGGATGGATGGATGGATGGATGGATGGATGGATGGATGGTATTTATTTGTAAAATAATGCATAAAAATGTGAACAAATGTTGTGCTTTGCTGTGATATATGGTTGCACTAGTTCTTTCTTTGCTCTAAGTTTCACTGTGCGTATTCTTCCTCACACACTGACTAGGGCAGGCAGGACAGAGGTAAGGTTACAACAATATATCAAGTTGACAACAAGTTGTAATGTTACCGTAAGTACAACACAACCTTCCAAATGAGTGCCAAGCCAAATGGAACAAAACAAAAGAGGGAGAGAAGCCCACAAGGAAAGCAGAGTCCCTTGGAGGGGGGGGGGTATTCAGTTATCATCACTAGTTCAGTGTTTGCAGTTAAGTAACAAACTATTGCAAATATACAAAGAAAAAAAAAAAACAAAGAAAATTTGAAATAGAAATTGCTGACTGTTTGCTGTTAGCTTCCTCATATGTTCTCCTTCTAGAAACTGACACCTGGTCTAGAAAACACAGAACTACAAAGACTTGCATCTCTAGTTTGACAGGACTCTCAGAATAGGCATTGTGCAGGCATGAAACAGCCTCCCAACTGGAAAACATCAGTTTCAAAGCTGTGCTGACTGTAACAAAATACAAGGACAATGAACATGTACAAATAAAGTGTGTTTTTATGAGTAGTTGACGGTTAACAGTGAGACCAGGCTGGAATATTTCAAGCTAAACACCTACTTATAATTTTTGACCCTGTTCTTATAGTTCACATTAAATATTATATACTTTAAATACTTTTAGTATAAAATAATGACAAATGCAATGTTTTTCCAAACTTCATTTAGTTACACTTTTCTATTTTTGTCATAATTGTTGCTGTCCTGGAAATACAATAGTAACCTTCAGTGATGCTTTCCTCAGAGAAAATGCTCCAGAATGTGAATCAGATGGAGAGAGATACGTGTCAAACCACCATAATCTTTCTATATTTGCATCCTCAGCTCCCATCTCTCTCACTGTATGTTTACCTTGGCAGCGGCTGTTCTCGGATCAGCTCGGTGTTTCCATGGCCTCTGCCCCTTCTCTCTACTCTGCCCACTCAGGTTGCACTTCTGCCAACCAAACAGGCCTATACCAGTGGCACTGAGAGAGAGAGAGCCAGGATGGATGGAGGATGCAGGGCAAAAAGGAGAAAGCAAAGAACATCGGGTGGGAAAAAGTTTTTCATTCAGTGGGAGGAAAAACTTTTAAACTTGTGGTGTGAGCTGAAGTTACTGGCCACAGGAGGAGCAGTTTACCCGACTAGCTCCTGCCATGCCAAGTTTGGACGAATTTTTGAAGAGTCACAAAAGATAAAAATAAATCTTCTTCCCCATTTGGACGAAGCCAATACTGAAAAAAAAAAATCTGTCCAACAAACATGTCAGTGAGAAAAGAGTCTTTCAAAGGCTGATTATTATTGGCTAAGGTGTTATTTTTCAGGCAGCAGCTGCCGTTGGTTCCCATTTCATGCTGCCTGAACATAAAAGAAACCCACTGGGTGACATTTTACTGTACCAACTAATGACCTTATAATCACAAATGACCTCCAACTCATGTCTCAGAAAGCAAGGACAATGCAGCTACAAGAGAAACACTTACACAATGCACCTCCAGTAGGACACAGACATTACTGACACAGATATTATTGGTATAAATAAGTTAAAGGAATAATAGCTGAATTCTAAGAAGCTTTTGTTATTGAATTTTCACACTGCTGGAGTATCGTTTTAAATCAAAAAGGTCTCGTGTTGAGCTACATATTTGCCCAGTTGTAGCTGAATTTAGCTACAACTGGGCAGTAGTTTAAAACTGGTGACTTTCAGCAGTTTGATCCACAGTGTGTAGGAAATGAATAATTATTAAACAACATTTATAATTATTATTAAATGTCAAGTCAGTTAAATTTCATTGAGTCCAAAATAACAAATCACAACATAGATTAGGTTAACAACAGTCTTCTCCTACCATAATTCTGCTTCTGTATGTAACAACAAGGGCAGCAGATGAGAAAAAAAATGTTTAAAATGCACCAACAATCAGTTAAGCTTCCTTAACAGCTATGGCCAGGTTTTTAGCATATGTAATTAGGAATGCAGACATGGTCAAGATGACCTGCTGAAGCTTAACGTGGCATGGTTGCTGGTGTCAGACTGTCTATTTCAGAAACTGCATATCTACAAAGGTTTTTCTGCATATTTATCTCTGGGGTTTACAGAGAACGGTCCAAAAAAAAAAAAAAATCCAGTGATCAGCAGTTCTGTGGGTGAAGATGCTGCTGAAGCTTCAGGCGACAATGGCCACCGTAACTCAAATAACCACTTGCTATGGCCAAGGTATGCAGGAGCGCATCTATGAACACACAACGCATTGAACCTTGAAGCAGGTGGTCTACAGCACCAGAAGACCACGCCCAGGTGCCACTCAGGAAAACAGGAAACTACCACTCACTGCACTCACTACAACAAACGGGGGCTACAGCTCACATGGCTTTAAGACTGGAAAAATTTTGCCTGGACTTGATGAATCTCAATTTCTGCCGCGAAATTTGGATGGAATTTGGCATAAACAACATGAATGCGTGTATCCAACCCGCCTTGTATCATCGGTTCAGGCTGCTGGTGGTGGTGTAATGGTGTGGCAGATGCTTCCTTGGCACACTTTGGGCACTGTTAGCACCAGCCGAAGATCATTTCAGTGCCACGGCCTACCTGAGTATTGTTCATCCTTTTATGACCACACTGTACCACACTCTTCTGACCCAACCTTCCAGCAGGATAATGCACCCATGTCACAAAACTCAAAATGATTTCTGCAGCATGACAATGAATTCACTGCATACAAATTGCATACAAATTGCCTCCGGGAACCAAACCTACATCCTTTGAGATGTGGTGGACTGGGAGAGTCACATCCTAGCTGATAAATCTGCAGCAACTATGAGATGCTATTATGTCAATATGGACCTAAATCTTTGAGGAACGTTCCCAGCATCCCTTAAGAAGAAGTGGCACTACTTACTTTGTGCTCCCGTGTACAGAAAGTCATTTTTATTGCATTTCCACCCACTACACTACACCCACTACACCAGAGGTCAGAGGAGAAAAGTGCCCACTACACTTTACATCATTATATTGCATCACTTTAAAGCCATCTGATATCAGCTCTGCTGTTTTTACTATATTCAGTCATTTTTTAAAGCCATTTTAAAGTGTCTCATTTTGTTGAGTTTGAGATCTCACTTTATTATACAATTATAGAATATTAATACTCAGTATTGTACTACCTGTAATTACTGACAGCTGACTTAAATGATTTTTCAGGTACTCTCAGTTGCTACTGCAATTGAAACTTAGCTCTTCTAATATACTGTAGTACACATACAGAAGGCCAAGTTTTTAGTGTATGTAATTAGAGCGAGGCACACTGGTGCAGCTAAGCTTATTATTTCGTGACAGCAGCTGTGCTGTGAGATTGGCTTTATTCACATTTAAAACTGACACTCTGTCCATAGTCTGACGGGCAATCTGTGAACACTGGTGAAGACTATATAAAAACACGGACAGCTGCGCAGCCCTACCTCCAACAGTGGGTCTTAAGTCTAATATCAACATTTATAAATGAGGAGATAACATTTTTGAAATGAGTGATGATGGTAATTTACCTGATTTACAGGCATGTTCATTACAGATTATTAACAACTATTATGTTTGCCACAAAATAAGAGGACAGAAAATTTTAAGTGAAGATTCTGACTAATAAATAACACACTTTGTTTAAAGTGTTTCCATTTGGCAACACGCAGTGATTGGCCTGACAAAAATCAAAGTACACAAACTGTCCAACAGGTAGCTTACACTCCTCTAACTCCATCTATGATAAATCTACAATCCACCATTACCTTTCATGTCTCTCTTCATCTTCTACATTATTGCTTAATACATTTTTAATATTCTATGTTCAATTATTAACAAATATTTTCTTAACAAATAGCCATCACCGTTTCTATTTCAGAAGTGATACTGTGAGACGGTTTATGCAGACACCAGCATGTTTGGATATGAAGACCTTTCTGGCTTAGTTTTTCTCGGCTGAGAGGTCAGCTCATTATTTGGAACAATGTGTTAGCTTTTCTGTTTGTTAGCTTGCCACAGTTTTAACAAAGAAACTGACATTAATAAAAAAAAAAGTTTTTAAAAAAATGGCCAACTGTCAGAGTCATGAGTTGTTTCATGTTTTATGGCTTGCCAACTTGCCAGGGAAGAGAGTGAAAGGAGACAGCATGAAACATTTTGGTTTGGTTTCTAACTGTCTGCTTGCTAACTTGCATGGATTGGATCCAGGGTGATACAATAAGAGGACTAGAGCAGGCTGCCCCCTGCATATACTGCTGCAAATAGACTGTATCCCTCTGACTATTAAACTAGTGGAGGTTATACCGAAATAAAAGCAGCTTTATCGTTGCTCGTGATGGCCAGAAAGCTCAGTTATACTTGAAATGCATGCTCACACACAAACACCCACACACACCCACAGCCACAAAGGACATCACTAGCGATGGCACAAAACTTGACATCAGAGGCTGCAGAGAATTTTCATATTCATAAGAGGGAAATATAAATGAGCTCTGCACGCATGAATACTATGGCACAGTTACAGATTCAAATAAATTAAACATTAATATTTACATTTGCAACAAAGTGGATATTGCACTTCCATTCATGTTAAATATTGTATAAAGGGCATTTGTGTTCAGGCACACATTGATTTGGTTTGAAAATGAAGGGTGTTGTTTACAAAGGCTTTGAAATGCTGTAAAAACATACTGTGAGACTGGCTAGAAGGTTTCTACTCTGATGTAGAGCAAAAAGACATTTGACAATGTAATAATACAAATCATCTGTTATTCTTGCTAACTGCCTTCATTTATTTAACAGCAGGTGATGCCTGTGCACAGTATAGATCAACCATATTCCTAGTCCCATGACACTTTTTGCAAATTATACATGCGACCTCTGACTTCCTGTTTCCAATGATTAAGAAGGATCTGTCACTTACACAAGAGATCGTGATTGATCTTTTACTAGCGAGCTTCATGATGACAGAAATGGTCTCAGCATGATTTTCAGGAACTGATTTCATTAGTACCTGTGATAAAATGATCAACAAGCTGTAATGCTTGAGGTTATTAGTACTTCCATCATAACATAATTGGATGTGTTTTATTCAAGGACATTGGGACATTGCTTCTATCAAAGAAGATAATCACAAAGTTCAGACCACTTTAGTTTTTGCTAAACTGAAAAGCCTAAACAGAACAGCAAAGCAATGCTAAGCTAACTTAGTTTGCTACTGCTATCAAGGTTAGCCTCCCATCACATATTAGGAAACTATCCCTCAACAGTTTTTTTTCAATGCAGCAAGCTGGATAAAAAGACCGTCACCCGATTCCTCTTTTAACTGTGAAGTTAATGCTAATGTTGACATTTTAAAACCATGTGTCTGGCTTTAGGAATGTGCCAAAGTAACCAGATAAAACAACACACAAGTTTATGTCCCAGTGTTATGTATTAATCTGGGAAGCTGTGTTCACCTATCATTTCATTTGCACTTAATTGTTAATGTAAACCTACAGCATGCCGATTAGATGCCAGTCACACAGACCAGTTGGCGACCACTTGGCAAACACCAGTCACTACAGAAAAATTTGTATTCCCCAACCAGTTGCTGGCAGTTACTGTGAAATATTTTGCTAGAGACTTGTCAGCAACCCTCTGGGAACAACTGTTTGCTATGGAAAAATGTGAATTCTCCAACCATTGGCAAGTGGTTGTTTGAGCCTGCTAACACTAAGCAAGCTAAGTCACAAAGAGGCATATAGTGCTGCACTGAAAACCTCCCTGCGATTACTTTGGTTGCTAGCAGATTGTACAGAAGACGCCAATTTATCTATGCAAACAGCTACTTGCTAAGTGGTAGTGAAGCTGTGAAGCATGCAACACAAATCAGAAACGGAACTGTTCACCTTGGAACATGCAATTTTATATAGAGCGCAAATTTAATGTCGACGGCAAGCTTGACTACCACTGAGCGAGAAGTTGGTGAGTTTTCTTTTCAAGTTAAATTTTTTCCAAGTTTACAGCTCGGTGGGGGGTTTTTTTCCGGGGAGAGCTTTCTGGGCATCAGACGAAGCCTGGACTCCTTTCTCTCCCTCCTCTTTGTGTGGTGGCTGCAGACGACATGCACACACAGCACATCAGATGGCCAGCATGACCAACGAGACTTGAACTTAAAGACACTACAGCAACTGGATCAGCGACACATAGTTTGATATTGCTCATAAAAAGACAGGTTGGTACTCTACTGTTTCACTGCTTATTGCAGCAGAATTCTGGATTTTCCTTTTTCTGTCTGGTTTGAACCATCAGACCGACAATGAACTGATCTGAACTGAACTAAAAGTCTGATATTCAGGACTATAATACTGAGTGATGTCATGTTCCAATATTACTTTCTTACTTTGAGCTAAAGTGGATTTTGTTGATGTTTAAAGGGTCAATACACCAAAAATGATTTTGGTAACATTTGATTGCTCATACAAGGAAAGAACAAGAACTCTACTCAGGGTGATGAGTAGTGAGATAAATTAGCTCATACTATTAAATTGAGTTTAGTAATCCTGCATGGGGCAGACCGGTCTGGGAATAAATGGATTCTGGAAACTGAAAAGAAAGCTTTAGATGAACTCTGATTATTGAACTCAGACGTAAATCTTTTAAGAAACACTCTACGTGTGGAATTCCATGGAAAGTCTGACTGAAAGCCATTGTGAGCTGAAGAAAATTAAGTGCAACCTACTTAACAGTGGCGGTGAATGTTTTTATTTAATGTGTTTGTTTTATTAAAAGTGAAGGCTTTTCATTTAAAGGTTTTTGGCTCTGGTCTTTTCACTGTGCTTTGCTCCACCACTCCTACGAGCCTAGAACTGGTCCAGTAGCTTATATCTGTGACCTAAGTGTTACACTTGGCACCTCAGGGAGGGGCATGGATGGATGAGATCTGATTCTTGGAATGGGAAATCTTTCCCTTTGTCCTCATTTTACATTTTACTGGTGCCGTTGCCGAGCCTGTAGAGGTCTGTGCGTCCCTCCATGTATATGCCTCTCCAGATCCTCAATAACCCACCACCAAACTGGAGTATAACATCTGTCACATGTGCTCAGGGTGAATCTGCTCTTATCTGTTAAAAGCACAGGACACCAGTGGTGGGCCTGCCAATTCTGGTATCCAAATGTCAAACAGGCTCCACAGTGCCAGGCAGTGAGTAAAGGGCCCACTAGAGGATGTTGGGCCCTCAGGCCACCATCATGAAGTCCATTTCTGATTGTTTGGTCAGACACATTCACATCAGTGGCCTGCTGGAGGTCATTTTGTAGCTCTGGTAGTACAAAGCCTGTTCCTCCTTGCACAAAAGAGCAGTTACCGGTCCTGCTGATGGGTTAACGACCTTCTACGGCCCTGTCCGACTCTCCTAGAGTTACTGCCTATCTCCTGGAATCTCCTCCATTCTCTTGAGGCTGTGCTGGGAGACACAGCAAACCTTCTGGCAATGACACATATTGGAGGAGTTGGACTATCTGTGCAACCTCTGTAGGGTCCAGGTATCACCTCATGCTACCAGCAGTGACACTGACCCTAACCAAATGCAAAACTAGTGAAAAACAGTCAGAAAAGATGAGGAGAGAAAAATGTGAGTGGCCTCCACCTGTAAAACCATTCCTGTTTCGGGGGTTGTCTCATTGTCGCCCCTCTAGTGCACCTGGTGCCATGCCCCCCCATCCCCGGGGACGCCCCACAGATTTTGGCTGTGTATATAAAACATGTGATTAATGACTTTGGTATACTGCAGAAATACAGGACCAAATAGTAAGATCCCCATATGGAAACCTTTGCTGCAAAAGCCCTACTTTGAAATGCAGCCCCAGTGGTTCCTCCCATCATGAATAAGCTGCTTGAATGTGCAGACAGATGGAGCAGTCAAAGGGGGCCTGAGAAATAAAGAAAAAAAGAAAACATTGCAAGTCGTATTATTCATCGCTAGAGTGGTGCCATCACTCGCTCACTCTCAGTCTGTGAAGATGTGTGCTGTACGTCTTCTTGAGGTCATTCTGCTTGAGACAGCTCTGAAAAACTACTCTCTGCAAGGACATTGTGTAACAGCTAAAAAAGCATATGATATCATTCTATTAGTCATGTTCTCCAAAAAGGCTTCCCCGTTTGTTTCGCCATCTTTCTGCATGCTCCCTCTGGCTTCTAACATCATCCTCTGAAGATAAAGCCTGACTTCAGTAATTACAGTGATATTTAACTGCAGTTCAACTTCTTACTTTGAAGTGCACTTATCTAGCACAACTTCATTTTCTATGAAATGACAGAATTGTCTTCATTTTGTATTCAGCAGCAGCATGCAGCCCTTCCCTTCCGTGGCTCATTTTATCAATAATTAAATGAGAAAACACACGATGTGAAAAGTGATCTACAAACCAAAGGGAAGCAGTCAACCTGATTCAGTGGATAAAGATCTTCTTTTCGGTGTGTGGAGAGGTTCACGGGATATTAAAGGTTGTCTCAGTCCAAAGTGGTGAAACAAAAACAATTAATTAGCAACACTGTTTATGTAATTAGTTGGTGTTAAGTTGTGGGGATCATTTCTTCAATTGCTATATAAGGTGAAAGGGCTTAATCAACAGATGTAACAATAGTGTCATAAAAACAGCTGGCAATCTCTGTGCAACTAGGAAAAAACTGGTGGTTGCTCTGTGATTGCAGCTCATTTAGTTGTTTAGCCATTTAAGATCAATTGCAAGTGCTTGCAGCAACCAATTGGTCCTCCAGAGGTTGAACTTGCAACAGCCTCGACCTCTGGGTAACCACTTTCAGTCACAAGGTGATGACACAGGTCATGTGGTGTGAGGCAACTGCCTCCAAACAACTGCAGTCTGATTTAGGCTGACTGCAGTCACTCTCAAACAGATTGCCAAAGGTTTGCAAATAACTACCATCTAATTTTTAAATACCAATTTCCAACATGTCGTAATCAGTCGTATGCCAGTGAGTGCAACTGGTCTGTCATGCATCTCTTTGCAACAGGGGGACATGACTCAGCAAGTTGCCAACTGCTTGTATTGGTTATGTTCCTATATAAAAGCAAGGTTGCTTAGCACCTATTTGGTTCTATCATTGTTCAGCAACAAGTACGTCACTATTTGTGGAGGAATTTTAGAATTTCTGTTTCAAATCTATGAGGTTCTGGCTGGAGCCTGAATGTAAGCAGTTAATGCAAATTTCTGCGTAATGTAAATTTCAGATGGCAACAGATTTGTGGATCCAAACTTTTGACTGGCACTGTAGTTGAGTGACAAAAATACCATAGACTTTTTATCCAGTAACATACCAAATATTTATTTTGGTCATATTTAAAGGTGTAACTGGCAAAATTTCCATCACTGTGTAAACACTCGCATGCCCACTGTAGTGGATACAGAATTATGACATCATCAGCATTTCAGTTGGAGGATGGTGCTTTTACTTGTCCTGGTCAGTAATTTCCCCAGGCAGGTAAATGAATTGTGGTAAGTGTGTTATAACAACCAGAGTAACAGTGGAAACTTTACACGCCGGTGGAAAGAGAGCCATGTTGCTAGTAATGGGCTCTAGGCCACTTCCTGTTTTTTGCAGCTGCATGGATCTGATTTACTGTTTACATATCACACATCACATTTACATGTCCACACACCACACGCATTACTGATGCACATTTAACTGAACTCGTCCTCAAGATCTCACTCTCTATTCATTCTCTATCTTTCAGGAAAGCCGTGTGTGGGCCCCACATTTTGTCCTACCCTACACTGGGTGGAGATATTGTCAGAGCAGACCAGGAAGGTGATGCGGGAGAGTGAATAAAACCAAAAGTAAGACAGGAGTGAACATCAGGCGGGCAGTCATTTTAAGCAAACTCAGGGTTTGAAAGAGTTTAAAAGCAACATTCAATTGGGCAGTTTTTCTGCTCTATCAGTAAGTAATAAAAACCTGATCTGCTGTATTAGGCCTAATACAACCTAATACAAGGCTGTTGGGAAGGTTAGAAGAGACTGTATTCTATTGCCACTGAAAGCATGGATGCCCAGCTCTCTGTGGGTCTCAGTATGTATTAGTGATGAAGCGTTTCCATGTGTTAAATAAACACAACCTTAATATTTTTGGATTTGTCGGTTTGACAAAACAAGACATTCATGGCCAATATTAAAATGTTTAAAGACAAAGTGAGTAAACAATATAATAAAATTCAAATAATGACCAAAAATAATCAGGATTGCGTTCATCAAAAACACAATAAAATGACCCTTCAACCCCCAGTGGACCACGGCTACTTGAACACTTTTTACGGGGGACCCCCACTTTAAAATGTTAACATTGCTACACAAAGATGATGTACTGCACACGCATAAGCACAAATCCTGCAGTCGCCAACAAAGGCTGAAGACATGAACAGGAACTGTCAGAGTACAACTTTCACAGTTAGTCCATGATTAACACCTGTCTTTGAGACGGATGCAGTTAATATCAGCCGGAGCCGCAGACTGACAGTGATTGAATCAAAATCACACATCCATTGTAGATTGGCAGTGCATTAGCTTGCAAATGAGGCTTTCAAAATTTCTTTTTCGACACGGAAAAGTTGCAGTGAGTGGCAGCAATTCTGCTTCAACATCATCTCAATATTTTTCCTCCTCTAGTGGTTTTCAAATGGTCCTGCTTAAATAAGACCTTGTGCTGCTTTATCACACTGAGTGCAGCAGTGCTGCCTGACAAGAAAGGGCATTCTCTATTGAAGTCACCAACTACTCGCCATCAGACAAGTCCAGTATATGTGCGCAAAGCACGTAAACCAAGTTTGACTTTTTCTACCACAGCTGGGTTTTTTTGATTTAGTGCCCAAGTGTCATCAACATGTAGCAGCTATTGTTGTTCTTAAATCTCACTTGAGTGTTCCATTTAAAATACAGGGCTGGAGCTGTCTGCTCTGTTTGGTGTGAATCTATGCGGGCAGTCTGACTCACTAGCAGGATGTCATCACTTTGTTTGGAGGAAACAAAATTCTGACACCTTCGAAGAAGAGTGGCTGCATGCTGTCGCTCTCCAGAGAGACATATTCCTGGCGACAGGAAGATACTGTCAAAATGCATGCACGTGCACGCACAGATAAACAAGATGGCTGGCAATTTGGGCACACAGACAGGCTCTGAGACAAAACACATCCACACACCCACGTACAGACACAAAAGATTTTAACAGTAGGTAAGATTGCAGGGTCCAGGCAGCGCTTTCACACCTCACTGTCTTCCTCATGTCTCACATCCCTCTTTAACAATGACAGCACCCATTGGGAAAGTTGTGTAAAGGACTTGAAGGAGGGAAGCTGTTAACGTCTGTGTGTGTGTGTGCGTGTGTGTGTGTGTGTGTGTGTGTGTGTGTGTGTGTGTGTAAACCAGCACTTACTGAAGGACAACTTTTTAAAGAGTCACAGCATTTTATTTTCAGATGGTCTCATTATATCCGCCGTTCTCGCCCATGTGAAGGCCGCCACATCCCAAAAGTGGCGTTGCATCCGCTGGTGCGAGCCATGCTTTGGCCATTACTAAAGAAACAAATGTACAACCATGTTGGTTTTTACCACCAGTTTATTGACACGTCAGTGCAGAAACTTTGGAAAAACTTTGAAACAAAACTGGAATTTCTTTGCTTCCAGTTTTTACTTCTTCTCCTCATATGCCAGAACTGATGTCTGTGTGTCTGAATGGTGACACCCATCATTCAGGAGAATACTACAGGAAGTACCCCCGCCCTCAGTGCTCGTATAAATGGTATAAATGAGTTGTGGTGGCATTTGCACACAACACAAACAATGTGGCAAGTATAATGGGCCCATAAGCCTCATTTATTGTCATCAATTTCAAAAGTTAGTTTTTATATATTCTTTTCATATAATACACAATAATAAACTAATGAAGCTTAGGTGCTAGTTCAATAAGGAAAATCTGTATTCACACCTCTGTCTGCTTTCCTGGGTTTTTGGCTGCTAGTTTATTCTTCACATCACTTCTGCTTTTCCATGCTGTCAAACTCAAAGCTGACATCATTGCTCTAGTCCAATCACTCTCCACTTTGAATACTTTAAATGTCACTGCTTACCAATCATTCTTCCTTGCAGACTCATTCGAGCAACCCACCTCCTCCCCATCCCCACCTCATCCAGATCACTCAGTGTGCCATCCAAGCCTCCATCTTTATCTTGACCACCACCACCAGTGTCTAGACTCTGGGGGTCATGCCCTAATTCCTGTCATCGCTGGGATTCCGTTCTGCTTTAGTGGGCCATTGGAGTCTGACCACCAAATAGATTAATGGAATTCTGCATATCAATAAATAATGATCTCTCCTTATTGAACTAAATTTAACAGCTCATTAGTGAGTGGCCTATGTATGGAATTACATATGTGTGAAAATAACTTAACACAATATTCAGTTCATGTGGCTTCCATGTGGATGGGTTATTGCAGTGCCAAGTCCTCGAACACTTACTGTTGGATGGACAAGTTACCTGAAGTGCAGTCACTTGAAATACAAAGTTTTACCAGAACTGTAGGCAGTCTGCAGTCCTGCATGCAGTGTTTGTGCTGATGTGCTGGGTCTGTTTTTTGCCAAATGCGGCGCTACGCATTATGATCAAGCATGTCCATTTTGATCTTCTATATTCAAATGACATTTTTGCAAAAGTCTTGTGGTTTGTTCAGATGCAACTTTGCAAACCTAAGCTGTGCTGCCATATTCTTTTTAGAAAGAAAAGTCTTTCTCCTGGCAGCCCTTCCAAACAGCCAATACTTGTTCAATCTTTTTCTAATTGTACTGTTGTGACTTTTAATATTTAACCTGCTAACAGGTCTGTAGAGTCTGAGGTGTGGTACTTGAGTTTTTGACAGTTTCTTTGAACATTGCACAGTCTGATGTTGAAGTGAATTTCCCAGGATGTCCACTCCTGGGAAGATGGACAACTGTCTTGAATGTGTTCCACTTGTGAATAATCTTTATCACTGGAGAATGATGGATCGCAGTTGTTTGGAAATGGCTTTATAACCCTTTCCAGACAGATGGGCAGCACCAATTGCTTCCTTAAGATCACTGCTGATGTATTTCTTCCTTGGCATTGTGTTAACACACACCTTAATGCACCTGAATGCTTTATAGAGGTGCTCACACTTGGTAATAATCAATTTGCATTTGATTTCCAGAATCTCACTGCCACTTTACCTCAATATTTTTGCTGACTTGCTTATTTTTGTTTCTTGATTTTTAGCTTTAGGATAAGTAAAATTTGTAAGTAGGCCTCTTTTTGGTTGAACTAGTACCCTGTTTGAATTTGGGAGACAGACTCATTCTCTGTAATATAAAGTCTAAAAGTTTCATTTTTTGATCAAACTTATAGTTAGAGCTGGATCAGGTGATCCTGAACATCCCTTAATTATAGTGGGGTAAAAATCAGTATGTAACTTTGCTCACTTCCAAAGAAATGAAAGGTCTCTATCAGTAGTTGTGATTTGCACACATCTTAGGAGGGACTTTTGCCCATTCCTCTTTACAGAAACTTTCTAAATCCTTTAGGTTTCTTGGCTGCCACTTTGCAACTCGAAGCTTCAGCTCCCTCCATAGATTTTCTGTAGGACTGAGGTCTGGAGACTGGCTAGGCCACTCCATGACTTTAATGTGGTTCTTCTTTAGTCAGTCCTTTGTTGCCTTGGCGGTATGTTTTCTGTCAGTGTCATGCTGGAAGACCCATCCACGACCCATCTTCAGTGCTCTGGCTGAGGGAAGGAGGTTCTCATCTAAGATTTTATGGTACATGGCTCCATCCATTGGCCCATCAATGCAGTGAAGTCATCCTGTACCGTTAGCAGAAAAACAGCCCCAAAGCATAATATTTCCACCTACGTGCTTGACGGTGGGGATGGTGTTCTTTGAATCATACTCAACATTTCCTCCAAACGCCATCGGTCAAGTTGATGCCAAAGAGCTTGATTTTGGTTTCTTCTCCCAAGCCTTCTCTGAATCATTTAGATGTTCACTGGCAAACTCAAGACAGGGCTGTATCTGTGCTTTCTTGAGCAGGGGGACCTTGTGGTCTCTGCAAGATTTCTGTCTGTTATGGCATTACTGTGTTACCAACGGTGCTCTTAGTGACTGTGGTCCTAACTGCGATTGTTATATCATTAACAAGCTCCTCCCATGTAGTTTTGAGCTGATCCACCACCTTTCTCATAATCATGCTCACCCCTTGAACCAGGATCTTGCATGGAGCTCCAGACTCCATGCAATTAAGAGACTGTCAAAGGGTGATTGATGGTCATTTTTTATTTCTTCCATTTCTGAACACAGACAGTTGTTACCTTCTCACCAAACTTTTTGCTTATGGTCTTGTAGCCCATTTCAGTGTCGTGCAAGTCTACAATCTTGTCCCTGATGTCCTTTAACAGTTCTTCTGACCATGATGATGGAGATATTGGAATGGAAGAAATCAATTCGGTGGACAGGTGTGCTTTATACACATAACAAGAGTATCTTTGATTGATTGATTGATTGATTGATTGAAATCTTTTTGCCACATGGGCACACAGCCAGTCTGTGGGAGCTTGCTTGCTCACAGGAGATCATCTTCACATTGGGGTTCCCTCTCTGATATTGTAGAGCTGTCACATTAAAAGATAAAGGATCTTGAGATGACTGATTTTGTGAACTGGTTCTACATGAATACAATTTAAATGTTGTGTTTCAAAATTTTTGTTTTTCTTTAGATTTTATTGTATTTGTTAGAATCAGAAGTCTGGAAATTGAAGTTGGGAAATTAACCAGATCCTCTGTGCTGTCCTGTCTCTGACGTCCTGCTGGCTCCATCTGCTCGTGTAGCTTGATGAGGCTCCCATCAAAACTGACGAGCAGTATATTTTTAGTGGAGCAGAGTGGAGAGCTGCTTCTGCAGTGTCCTGGTGTGTTTTAGTGTAGAGAGTCTTTCAGTGGGGACACAGGGCTCTAATACCTCTTAATTTCCCTGAAAAGGGATTAATAAAGTTTAATCTAATCTAATCTAATATACCTGCCCACAATAGAGAAGTGTGTTTATAATTAAACTGAAAAATTAAATAAGAAATACTTAACTAAAACTACAAAGCAGCAAAACAAAAAGAAAGCCAGAGGTGATGCACATATTTTTTTTAATTCATTTTTAATTGATTTGCTTGGTTTTTTGGAAATATTTAAAAATCCTGGGGAATCGTCTAACTTAGCAGAATAATCTCTTTTCATAATGAAAGGTGAATGACTTAAGACAGGTCGGATTCACAAGACACCCAATGATACAATATTATCACAGTATTTCATTCACAATGCAATATTATTGTGACTTTTAAGATTTTGAGTATTGCAATGAACAATTTATCAACTTTTTTTGCCACCTGCAAATTATGTCATCAAAGTTAAACTTTGTCAAGAGGCAGGGTACACCCGGTACAGGCCGCCAGCCTGTTGCGGGGCTAACACAGAGAGACAGACAACTATTCACACTCATGGGCAATTTAGAATCACCAATTAACCTAACCCCACCAACTGCATGTCGTTGGACTGTGGGAAGAAATCCACGCAAATACAGGGAGAACATGCAAACTTTGCATAGAAAGGCCCTAGCCAAGGAGGATCCAAACCCAAACCTTCCAGCTGTGAGGCAACAGTGCTAACCACCATGCCACTGTGCTACCATAAATGTTGCACCATAAATGTTGCCATAAGATGGAGTTAGTCTGCTATCAGTCTGTAATTGTATGGGGTCAAGGTGGCAGTTACCTGCAATCTGTTTCTGTGATTGATTTTCAAAAATCATATATCTGCTGTTGTCTACATAGACAGAAATTCACATTTAACAGAAATTCACATTCGTATTGCAGTCATGCTCAATTGCCTTCCTGCTCTATAGGAATATACCCAGACTGCAATCAGCTGGTGGCCAGTTGAGTCAGGTTTCGTTTTTCATTGACAGACCGATGACTGGTGACTTACACTTGCTGGCGATCTGTCAGCATTTCTAAATTTGATAGCAATTATTTGCAAACTTTTGACAATCTCTCTGAAAGTGTTTGCAGTCAGTCCAAGTCAGACTCACTTGTCACATTCCTCTTTAAATGGTCAGGTACAAGGACTGTTTGCAGAAATGTTGCTTCATATCAGCGGACTGGTGAAATCGCCTTGTGATCCAAAATGTGGTCATGAGTGTGAAACACCCTCAAGCTCTAGGCAACCATTTAATCACCACAAGTTGTGATTAGTTGTAGACTGTGAAAAAATTCAATACAATCTCCAGGCAGCCACTGATGTTTTGTAGATGCGAGGAGGTTGCTGTGATATTTTTACTCATATGACTGAGTCATTAGCTTACTCCGAATTAGGAGGTAGCTTTGTCCAGCGTGTCCAGTGTTAGTGATCTTTGTTTGAGCAGATTTAATTTAACTTTGCTCAGCTAAAGTTATCTCAGGATGGTGGTGCATGAGATGAGCCCCATGTTCATAGTATTCCCAGAGTATTTTAATTTATTTAATGAAATATCAATATTTGATATGCAAAATATCACAGTATTGTGCTGTACTGATCCCCCCACCCCCACCCCATCCTTAATAACTTTATTATTGAACTTTTTGGAATAATTTTTTTGAAACAAGTGTAGATCCACTTTTTGGATTTTTTTCAAGTGACTGCATTTTGAATATCTTGAAATTTTGTTGTTTATTTTCAAGTGCACAGTTACTTATAGATTGCTCAAAAAGATTATACGAACACTTTGAAAACACATCAGATCTCAAAGGGAAAAATAATCAGGCTGGATATCTATACTGATACAGACTGTGTGCTGGAATGAAAGGATTCCACACTGTTTCATAGAAATGTAATGTACGCTCTGCGTCAGGCAGGCAGGTAACAGGTGCAACGGCAGCAATCGCCCGCTGCTAAAGGGTTAAACCAAAAATTTCAAATTTGGATTCCTCACTCACTTTGAGTTTCACAGGTTCTTCAGTTATCTACATGCCGGGTGAATAGAAAACAAAAACATCAAACATGTTTGTTTTTTTCATCCTCAGTGGATTAACTGGAGCAAGGCCTAGCATAAGATAAATGAGGATTATTTTGAACTGAGAATGATGCAAACCTACTCTAGCAGAGTCCAAGAACAAAAATCGGAAGCTGGAAATGAACATAACAGACCCCCCTTTGACGCTTCAGTCTTGTTTTGTGCCCTGAATGAGTTTGTGTTTGTGTCTGCGAGGATCAGTTCGCATATTCAAGTGCACTTACATGTTTGCACAGTGTGTTTGCATCTGTATGCATGACAGGTGTCGGCAGTTTAGCATTTAACACCTGTATGCCAGCGTCACCTCAGAGCCTCTCAGCTGCTCACTACCTCTGCGAGACGCCACTTTCTTCAACAGGCTGAAAATAGAGTTGACTCCAGCTGAGTCCCCATGAGAGTACACACCATGGGTCTGCAGGGAGTATATTTCAACACTCCACATGAATAATAGCAGCACTTTGTATTGAGGGAAATGTTTTTCTACCCTCCGTCTCTCACCTCTCTCCGGCTCCCCAGAGACCTTGGCAGCTCTGCGCAGAGGGACATTTCTTTAAAGTAAAGATGTTGACCTTTACAAATAGAGGTGGACCACAGCCAAGACTGCTGCTCACTATCTGTGTATCACCATATGGGAAAGATGCATTTGTGCCACAAATAGCACAGAAGGTAAGCTAAATGGGTTCAGATGCTTTTTTTTTTTTTTTTTGTAAATTTTCATCATCCTCTATTTTCCAGCGGTCTTTCTGAGAGTGGTGGAAACTGGCAAAGAGAGTTTGATGATACATGCTCAAACTTTTCATAATATAAACACCAGATGATGAAAAACACTTGAGTCGTGCTTGAAATTTATGAAAAAAAAAGCCTTTCTATGGAGTATGAAACGGAATAGCATTGGTAAATGTCTGCCTGATAGCAAAGCTGCTGCAGAACAGCAGAAAAGCACTGCCAAGGTCCCCAAAGTAGAACATTACATTAACATTTTACAAATACGCATGGAGTTAGGCTGCTTATTAAAATTTAAATATTAATCTCTGATTTAATAAAAAACATTAAAGATCATCCTGCATCTGTCTAAAATGAAGAAAACCTTCTTCTCTACACATGAAAGCTTACCATGCAATCACTTCAAGCTGATGTCAGCCACATCAGTGGATGGATGGATGGACGGATGGATGGATGGATGGATGGATGGATGGATGGATGGATGGATGGATGGATGGATGGATGGATGATCTGGTCATAAACCTACCTGCTCAAATAAATTAGACAAAACTCAGTAATTTCCATGACTGGAGTTAACATCCCATTCATATGTGGACTATGAAATATTTTCTTTGCTCTTAAGTCATCATTTCAGAAGGCATTTTCATAATCAAGTAATTTAGTGTTCAGTAACAGGCAGGAGGTTCATGAGAAAAGAGTAAAAAAAATGAAACCTAAAAACCTGCAGAGTGCTGAATTCAACGACATCCCAGAAATCAAAGTGAGAAAATGATGTGGCAGGCTAGTCCATTTCATTGCAGCAACTCACAATGGTACTTGGTGGTTTTTATGGCCCCCACGTGCCTGTATGCATGCGTGATAATTCAATTCAATTCAATTCAATTTTATTTATATAGCGCCAAATCACAACAAACAGTCGCCTCAAGGCGCTTTGTATTGTCAAAACGACCCCCTATGAGCAAGCACTTGGCGACGGTGGGAAGGAAAAACTCCCTTTTAACAGGAAGAAACCTCCAGCAGAACCAGGCTCAATGAGGGGCAGTCGTCTGCTGCGACCGGTTGGGGCTGAGTGGAGAGAGACAGGACAAAAGACATGCTGTGGAAGAGAGCCAGAGATTAATAATAATGATTAAATACAGAGTGAAGTATAAACAAGTAAATAAAGGTGAATGAGAAGAAACAGTGCATTATGGGACCCCCCTCAGCAGCCTAGGCCTATAGCAGCATAACTAAGGGGTGGTTCAGGGTTGTCTGAAGCAATACGTAACTGAACGAAGTAAGGTCACACATAAACAT